>PVJI01002118.1:0-123349 GCA_004026765.1 Micronycteris hirsuta
TATAGCTTGCTTTTTTAATGAGCATTTTGCAGTGTATCTGATACATGTAACTCTCATTCATTCCTTTCAGGTGTTACTTGGTATTCCATTGTATGAATGTGCCACAGTTTGTTTCTCATCCCCCTGTTGAGAGAAAAAATTTAATGTGGTTTTCTTTTTGACCATGTCCACCAATGTTACAGGGAACAAACATACTTACACATCCCATGCACATGCGCAAGAGTTTGTATGTGGGGTGTGTGCTTAGAAATAAAATTACTGGGTCCGAGGGCATGTGAAATTCCACGTGGCTAAGTCTTTCCAGATGGGTCTCCAAGCGGGGGGGCCAGGCTGTGTCCTCAGCGTGGGGGAGGGCTTGCTCCCCACCGCTCTCGCACTTCACGTCCCTGCCACTGTGGGACTGAGACGGCCCTTCGTTCTGTTCTGCGTCTCCCGTGTACGTGGTAAGGATGATCATCTTGTCATTTGTGGGTCGACCTTTTAGGCTTCCACACATCTGTGAATTGTTGGTTTATATCCTTTGCCTTTTTTTCATATTGAGGTTTTCTTTATTGGAGAGTTCATGACGTGTAATTGATATGACCCTTTGTTAGTCATAGGCTTTGGAAATAATCTTATATTTTCACTTTGCTTGACTGGTTCCCTCCAGGTCAGAGATGTTCTCCTGGACTCTCTAAAGTGTTTAAAGATTTGCATTTTGTACCTAGCACTTGATCCGGCCTTCATTTTTATGGGTAAGTACCTCTTGCCATCTGATTGGTTGCTTCAGCAAGTGACTTCTTGCTCCTCTGATAGACAGTGTTGCCTCCGTCATGTACCAAGTTTATGTATATGCGTGAGTGTGGCTCTCACGGGCTCTTTTTCTATTCTTTTGCTAATCCTAGAGTCTTTAAAAATTTATTTATTTTTAGAGAGAGGAGAAGAGAGGGTGAGAAACTTCATTGTGTGGTTGCCTCTCACACACCCCCATCCGGCAACCTGTCCCGCAACCTGGGCATGTGTCCTGACTGGGAATCAAACTGGCAACCTTCTGCATTATAGGACGAAGCTCAATCTACTGAGCTACAGCAGTCAGAGTGATCCTATAGTCTTGCTGAAATCTTAATATCTGGTAGAGCAAGTTCAAAAGTGCTCTGTTCTATTCCTGGCACTCAGTTTCTTTAAAGACCACTTTTTAGAGCAGTTTTATGTTTAAGATCGAGAGGAAGGTGCAGAGGCACTATTACTACACATTTTTAAGACGGGGTTGGTAAGTTCCATAAAATTCCCTTACTGATATTTTTTTCTTGGAGTCGCACTGGATTTACAGATTCATTTTGAGGAAACGTGCCTTATGAGTGAACATCACAGTGATGCGCGTAGGATCGCCACCGATGCTGGCTTTCGTTTTCGTGGCCTTCTGTATACAATTCTTGGACCTCGTTGGTCACACACGCCCGGATGCTGTGACGTTACAAAGTGTGTCAGAGACACTGAAACTGAATGAGCGCAGCAAGAAACCCCCTTTCCGCCAGTTTCCAGTGACACGTGTTTTTTATTTCCCTCGATCTCTCACAGGAGAATCTTAATGATTTTTATTGCTAACAAACTCCTGTTTATAAGTATTTCATTATTTTCTAAGATGAGATAATGTGACTCTTTCATATCCTTTACTTCTGGGTCCTAAACAGAAGAGCCTTTAACCCCGTATTTCTAGTAACAACCTGTGGGTGGGAATCGGGCATATCTGTGTCATGTGACTCAGAATAAGTCCAGGGACCTCCGCTCACACAGCTGCGAAGACACTTCCAGATGAGTGGGTGGTTTTCCTGCAACACTCCCTGCCGGCTCCAGAGACTGTTGTTTTCGTCGCTACTAAGAATGGGATCCTCATTGAAAACGTTCACATACCGCCAGCGTGCGTTACCTCTCATGGTCTGTCCTCGGGCTCCTGTGGGAGAGCTCACGTTCCGGGTTTGTCTGTCGTGTCCTCGCGTTATGTCACCTGGTCCTCTCTTCCTGTCTTTTCCGCCGCACGGACCGATAGCTCTATCGGCTTCCTGAGATTCAGGTTAGTCTTTTTCTTTTTTCAAGCTTTTCTTGTGGGCCGATGCTGTGCATTCCACTCCTTTGTCAGGCCGGGCGAGCTCTCGAGGAGTACTCCACTCCATCGGTGGGTGCGGGTGCTGACCGCCAGACCCCTCCCACGGCGACCTTTTCCACCGACTTGTTAGCTGAAAGGTTCCACTCGTCGATCTTCGTCTAAACCTGTTATTTTATTAGAGGTTGCAGAACGGTGACTTTATAATTCTGTAATTCCTGCCACCTTGGTGAGCTAAGATTCTGCAGTGATACTCTTACCTTTCTAACATGCATATTCGACTTAAAAATAAAAACTTACAAAGCTAATCAGCACTCCCACCCCTCTGCTGTGCTGGTACCGCCTAGCAGTTTCAATTCATCTCGTTTCACCACCTCTCTCAAGTTAGCTCCTGCCGTGTGTGCCGTCGCTGCTTTTTTAGATTTGCTCATATGTTTTAGCTTTTGACCCCCCAGGCTTCTTTGGTTTCTGCTCCTTAGTTTTAGAATCCCTTTTCTTCTGACTCAAGTGTTACTTGTCTTTTCAGCAACAGTCTAAAAATGTTTATTTTTGCCCTTAGTCTTCATAACAGCTCAGCCAGACATAGAATTTTAGATCGACTGTTATTTTTTTTATTACTTCAAACATATTATTCCATTGTCATCTGGCCTCTAATACTGCAAACAATCCGCTGTTCGCCTCCCTTCATAGTACATAACATTTGGTTCCTTTAAGATTTTATCTTTGCATCTGACATTGAGCTTTCCTGGAAGATGGCTTTTCACTGGCTGTGGGGTCAAGGCCGTTCTGTATCGTGGCTGCCGCCTGTCCCGCTGGCGGATGCACGCCAGAATGGAGGTTGCTTTCTACAAGCCTTCCTCAGAGACTGTGTGACCGTAATAGATGCTCATCCTGATGTAAATCAGCGCCTATTTCTTTTTTTAAAGATTTATTTTTTTATTAGAGGGGGGAAAGGAGGGAGAAAAAAGGAGAGAAACATCGATGTGAGAGAGAAATATCAATTGTTTGCCTCTTGTATGTGCCCTGACCGGGGACTGAACTCGCAACACAGACACATGCCCTGACTGGGAATCGATCCTGCAACCTTTCGGTTTGCGCCACGACACCCAACTGACTGAGCCACACCGGCCAGAGTAGCACCCGTCTCTTGCCTCCTGCTATGTGCTGGTTCCGGGAGCAGCTCGTTGTCATCTGGACAAGCCTGTAATCTCCCCTCTCCGATGATGGCCACGTGTGTGTTGGCTTTTTCCATGTTGGTTTGTCTAGATACTTCTCTTCTAGATGTGGTTGCTTCATTAACTACATATCTATAATTAAATAGTTACACGTTTCTATGAGGAGTGCACCACCCAACATTTGGTAAGTTATTACTAGTCCAGTCCTGGGTGCCCCAAAGACCTGACCCTACGGATAGGCCATTAGCAACAGCCTGGAGCCTATGCACAGATATTGTTCAGTGAGTCTTGGGGCGCTACACCCTGGCTAGCAGCCCCACGTGTTCAGCCCATTGCACGGAGTGATCGCTGCCGTGGGCCCTCAGCTGTTGGCCCTCACTGGACAGTGATAGCATTGCGGAGGACTGCTCCCCTTGAGGGTGGGCGGGCTCCTTCATCAGTGATGCTTGTCAGCTGGCCTCCTTTGTAGGCGAGGCCTTCATTAAACCAGCCGTGCCATACAGGAAGGCACTCTTCCTGTCTAATGAGTGGGCAGCCACCTGTTTGTGACGATGATTAAAGGCTCGGGGCTGCTTTGGGTCCTCAATTTGAAGATGCATCTCATGATAGCAGTTTCCAGAGCTTGTCCCACCTATGGAATGATTTCAGACGCGCACCACGAGAATGCCGACTGGGAGACGCTTCAGGTAGCGCTCCGGTTGCCTCCCACAGCAGGAGGAAGCCCTCAGACGCAAACACTCGGAGGCCCCGCAGAAGTGGGGCGGCCTGTTGCGAAAGGCCCCCAAGTGCACAGCCAGTTCCTTGAGAGGTGAAGGAGACAGAAGCGGGAGGCCTCTCGTAGGGCCTTTGTCACGGGGCCTCCTTCAGATGTCGCCACGTGTCTGCTGACGGGGCGGGGGAGGTGGGGCTGCAGGAAGATTCCCAGGGTTCAGATGTACTGCCTCCAATAGCCAATATGCAAAGCAGCCGATTTTGGTGCGGGGCCACTTTTTGCAGTTGGTGGCCACTACAGAGTTTGTCCTTAACTGATTGGGAACTATCTCTGAGCTGTGATGCAGCTCCCAAGATGGTTGCTGGGAAGGGAAGTCGCTGGGACACTGTCCTCACTCGGTCCGTCTGCTTTTCTGCAGCAGTGCCTTGGGGGCACGAGCAGTTTTCCCTGTGGAGCTGTGGTGGAAATCCTTGCGTGTCCACCGGCTGTTCCCATTCTGCCAGGTGTGTCCCAACCACTGATGCTCCGTCACTGGGGAATGCAGGGCCATGAACATGTCCTGTGTCCTGTGTGAGGGGAAGACCAGCTGATCCCCCCTGCCTCTGCCCTCCCCTCCGGGATCTAAAAAACGAAGGTGTTAGCATCCCCTGTGAAGGCTGCAAGCCAAGAACCAGGTGTGAACACACACAGTCACTTGGTGCTGTCGTGGAAACGAAGGTGGAGATTTCATTTATTTTTAGAGAGGTGGGAGGGAGAGAGGGAGAGAAACATCAATGTGTGGTTGCCTCTTGCATGCCCCTCACTGGGGACCTGGCCTGCATCCCGGGCGTGTGCCCTGACTGGGGATTGAACTGGTGACCCTTTGGTTCACAGGCCCGACACTCCAGCCACTGGGCCACACCAGCTGGGGCTACGTTCTCATTTGAGCGCCCACAGTACACAGTACAGCTCCCAGCTCCTGTTGGCCTGACCACAGTGCTCCATCCCCAGGAAGCTTTGGAGCTCTGCCTGGCGGCCCTGGCTGCACGAAACATTACACAGTGTGAGAAGACCGTGTGCTTTTCTTCTCCCAGGAAAAGGCATTGTTTCAGTTGTTTGGCTTGGCAAGCTTTATGGGTAAACGCTGTCCTCGGTTCAGCCTGTGACTGACCCTTATGTGAGCCACAAACGGGGGTTGCAGTGAATGTACCCCATGAGTAGGTGCTTGGAAAAGAGCAGCAACCACAGTCCAAGCCAAAAAACAAACAACAACCCCTCCCTCACACTCACAAACCCACAAAACTACAGCCAGGATCTAGCATGTGTAGGGATAATCGGGGCTTCCTGGGCGGGGCTGAACCTGGAGACCGAACCCCATACGTGACCTGTCCCTGTTTCTCCCACGGCTGCACCTTGTCCGGTCTGCGTGGTATCAGCTCAGACCGGGGCTTGGCTCCGCTGCCGCTGTGAGTGCACTCCAGGTTTTGCACCTGCTGCTCTGCAGCCTCAACCCCCAGCGAGTCTGGCTCTGCTGTTCCTTCATTCTGTCATCCCCCTGGCTTTCAGTCATAAACAATCTGCATCTGTGCAGGGTTTTTCCTGGACTACCGTTTTCCCCTGGCATCCAGTGGATTACCCAGGATTTTAATTTTGTCGGAAACGCACCTTGTGTGAGAACTTCAGTGGCTTTCTGCCCCACCTGCCCCTGGGGAGCCCCCAGGTCCTTTTCTTTCTAGCCCCCACCCATTCGTCACTCCCCCATGCTGTGCTTTGGCCATGTTTCAGGTGTGTCCCATGTCTCCAGCTGTCTCCCCTATGTAGGGAGTGACGCCGAGGAGGAAGGATGACTCGCTGGGTGATTGTTTGCTTGGTCCTTTGGAGAAGCTGTATGAAACCTGCTTTGGGGCAGTCTGTCCAGGGAGTGAGGGAGTATAAATGTATCCTGATCGCTGTGTCCCATTGGCCAGTGTTACCCCGCCGGGCAGACTGCTGCAAGTGCAGGTGGCACATGTGGGGGTGCTGAGTGGGTCCCCTGGCAGTGGCCACAGGAAGGCACCCGCGTCAAGAGATAAGCGAGAGCAAGAGGATGTAACCTGTTGCATAAAGGCGGGGGAGGGAAGCCGTCTGTTACAGCAGCGATTTGCAACCGGTGTGCCGCAAGAATTTTTAAAACACGCAACACCTATTTAGTCGGGGCACTGACCTCTTTTCCCTTAGACTGTCAACTAAAAACAAAATGACAACAGCCAACACAACAATAGCTGTTTGGTATGAATGAATCAAAATTATACCTTTTTTTGTCAGATCGGCAAAAAATATATTTCTTGGTGTGCTGCATAAGTTTAGTAATTAGTTTATGTGTGCAATGAGATTAAAAAAAAAGTTGAAAATTGCTGTGTTTGACAATGTAACTGTGAGTGAATAAAGTCCCAAAAGACTACGAACAGTGTGGCATTATTTTCATTTATAAACCGCTAGCATACATACGAAGTGGTGCATTGCACTTTGAAGGCAATAGCTACAATACACCTACGTAATAAGAGGCAAAGGTGTGGTGAATGGGAGGAGACTCAGGAGTTATTTTTGGAGAGGAGAGATGGGCGAAGGAGACGGGGGAGCGGGGTTACGGTTACATGTAGGTGATGTCATGGTCTAGCTTCAAACTGACTGCCTTATTAAAAATAGAAATGCAGGAAGGAGGCCCTGCGTGGACCAACGATTAGAGTATGAGAGTGTTATGAACCGAGAAGCATGATTCATCTGTGCCCCTGAGGCCCAAATAAGATGTACAAGTTGGTGCATCAATTCTGAACCCCGGATTGGGCAAACTCCACTTTTCCGCAGCCCGCCCCTCCTCCGGGGACCAAAGACGGCGCTTCTCCACTCTGGCCGCAAGAGGGCGCGCGCCGCTAGGGAAGGGCGCGCGGCGCGCGTCTCGGCGCCTTAGGGGTTTGTTTTCGTTAAAGGAGAGCTGCGCCCAGCTGGGAGCGGGCAGCGCCCAGGCCGCGCGGCTGCTGGCAGGGGGTCCCGGGGGCTCCCCAGGGAGGGCCCCCGTCCCGCGCGCTGCCCGGGGGATTCGGGAGGAAGCAGCTGCCAGCCCGGCGAAGCCTCTACGTGCTCCTGGCCTGGGCCCTGACTTCCTGCTGCCCAACCCCCACCTCCCCCGGGGCCGGGTGGAGTCGCAAACTGAGGGCCCACTGGTCGCGTCTGTTCCCCACACAGGTTTGGTTTGGCTTGGAGTGGACCTTGAAAAGGTTTATTTGGCGACCTTTAAAAATCAGGCCATGATTCGCCTAAAAATCCAGATTTCCACTTCTCATGGTCACCTGGGAACAGCCGGCAGTACCGGGCCGCTGTGCGCACCGCATGCACCCCTGCCCGGGGCAGGTTTTTTGACCGTGTCGGTCAGCCAGTGCCCCGCGTGCCCATTATTCTTATCAGTGCCCAGAGCCGGGCCAAAGGGCGCACTTCACACCGCGACATCTCCCTTTCTCTCGACTGCACGGAGTTAATCGTGGTCTTTAAAAAATTTCGCATCATTTTCTATTGACACAGAAAATTACAATAAAACCCAGCTGGCACTCAAGTCGCTTCGATCTCCTTACAAGGTGCGGGGGCACCGGGTGTCCTCACGGTGGTCTTCACGAGGAAGGCCTCCCAGGCGCCTGCTCCGGCCGGGCGGCGCCCTTTCCGCGTACCCGGTGCGCGACGCTGCAGGCGGCCCAGCGGCTCCGTTCATCTAGTGGGTCGGCGGGGGCGCGGGGGGGGGGTTCCTAGTTTTTTGTTGTTGTTTCTGTTTTTAGCAGAAAAATCCAATCTAAATCATATGTGAAACTCCATTGTCTAAAACAGAAAATATGATATGAATACGAATCATCAATTTCCATCATTTGCTCATTATCAAGTCAGTTCCTAAGAATAGCGGGGTTAGTTTGAAAAGTCCAGTTTGCAGTAAGGAGATAACTGGGCGGTAGGCGCTCCCTCCATTCATCTGCGGCTTTGTCTCGGTCGTGCGGGACGGAGAGGTCCCGGCTCGCCCAGGAGGGGTGGCGGGTGTCGGCAGCTGGCCTCACGCGCTTGTCTTGTCTTCGTCAACGAGAGACCACGAGCAGGGTCCGCTCAGGGCCGCCCACGGAGAGGGAGCTTGTGCGGGTTCCCTGTGTCGGCGCGGGCCGTGGATGACAGCAGAGCGTGCGTTTTCGGTCGTTTGAGGTGCTAACGGATATTTTGCCTGTAAAATCAGATACTGTGAGCACCCCCCACCCCCCAAGCCCCTGCGTTCACAGGATGCAGTTCAGACGCGCCACACGGGGGGGAAGTGGTGGTTGTTGGGGGCCCCAAAGACCTGCTGGGTTTCCGTGGCAACACGTGTTTGCTTTTCGTGTTAGGGAAGAGGCTGGGAGGCGGCACCCAGGGGATAGGCCAGCTCTGGGCGCTTTAGCCTCCTGGCTGGAGGCCCAGGCTGAGGGCTGAGTGGGTAAACATGTCTGGGAAAGAAGCTTCCAGCACTCGGCTGCAGTGCCAGGGGTGCATCAGGCCAGGGCCTTCACTGACATGCTCATTTTTCCCTCTGGGCCTGTCTGCAGACGCCAGGGCCGACAGCTCACGGAGGCATCCAGGCACTTCTGGCCCTGCCCTAACACCCAGTGGCCTGGGGTCGGGTGGTGCCAGGCCGGGGCCCAAGAGACACCAGACTTGCACTCAAATCCCAGCTCCGTCACTTACCTCACGTCCACTTGGCTTTCTCCTCGAGTGTCCAGCTCCGGTGCCAGCATGTTCGGGGCAAGGAACTTCCTTCCCCACACAAGGAGGGGGCCAGGCGGTCCTGCTGGCGCACACACCCCCTGCTGCAGAGAGAGAACCACGCCAAAGCCGTGTCCCAGAGCCTCTCCGAGCAGCAGTCCTCCTTGTGGGTGGCCAGAAAACACCCGTGGCAGAGGCCTGCCCCGGGGAGAGGGGGGAGCGCCGGCCTCCACCTTCCCTCCCTTCCTCTCCAGCAGCTAGGCCAGGCCGGCCAGGGACCTGGCCACTTAAGGTAGACGGAGCGGGAAGACCCGCTTTGTCCACAAGTGCCACCTTCTCCTGGGGCCTCAGGTTGCCACAATGAGCCAGGGCTGCCTCTTGGTCCTTGGGGCAGACCCGGACCCCCTGTCCTCCCTCCGTGGGGCCTAACTTCCCTCCTCTCACATCTGTGCTGGTCCTGCCTGGCGGCCACTACTTGCTGGGCCCCTGCCTGGGCTGGGGCTGGGGTGGGGTAGAGTTCCAGTCACACACGGGCACTGGCCCTGGGTTGAGCAGGCCCAGAGGGAGCCTGGTTTAGAGAAGACAAACGCATCACACAGCTCGGCTTTCTAGGACCTGCAAGGCTGAGCGGTTGGACTATGGCGCTGGTCTCTGTGTAACTGGGTCTCTGTCTTCCCCCATTCAGCGAGGTCAATGCCTAGACAGAGGTCCCGTATTGCTTTAAAAAAAAAAAAAAAAAGCCCTGGCTGGTGTAGCTCAGTGGATTGAGCATGGGCTGGGAACCGAGCGGTCCCGTTCGATTCCCAGTCAGGGCACATGCCTGGGTTGCGGGCCAGGTCCCCATGAGGGCCATGTGAGAGGCAACCATACATTGCTGTTTCTCTCCCTCTCTTTCTCCCTCCCTTCCCCTCTCTCTAAAAATAAAATAAAAATAAAATCTTTAAAAAAAAAAAATCGGGGTAAAATGATACATAACAGAAAACTTGCCGTGCTAACAATTTTTAGGTGCACAGTGCACTGGCATCAATGACGTTTACACTGATGTGTGACCGCCACCACGGTCCTCCTCCAGAAGGGCTGCTTCCCGATGGGAAGTGTCCCCGTTCAACCCTCTTCTGTCCCCGACACCCCTGGCCCTTCATGTGAGGGGATCACACAGCGTTTGCTGCTTTGTGCCTGCGTTATCTCACTTAACGGTGTCTTCAAAGTTCATGCATGTGGCAGATTTCCTTTTTTAAAAAAATACCTTATTTATTTATTTTTAGAGGGAAAGGGAGGGAGAAAGGGAAACACCGACGTGAGAGGGAAACATGTCAGTTGCCTCATGTACACGCCCTGCCCAGGGACCAAACCCGCAACCCAGGCAGGTGCCCTGCCCGGGGACCGGACTTGCAGCCCTTTGCGTTGCAGGGTGATGCCCAACCAACCAAGCCGCACCCATCAGGGCTGGAGTTTCCTTCTTTCTTAAAGGCTGCCTGAGTTGCTTTGAGTCCTGCTGTGTGTCTTGCATGAATATTACTGGCTTCCACCCTTGAAATCAGTTTACTTTGAAAATATGCAAATCTTGAGGGGGCACTGGCTTCTGCTTCCTTTACTGGGTTCACCCCCAGGGGGTGGTCCCCAGCTGGCCTCGTGGGCCCCTCCACTTGACTCCTGGTTTTACAGCCTTCTTCTGGTTTAATAAGAAATCCTTCTGCCATTGGTCAATATTTTATTTAAAACACACACAGACACACACACAGAACGGTCACGAGGGCAGAGCTGGGAAAGGAGGCTGAGATCTCATCTTTGGGGACAGGGTGACCACAGCGCTTCTCCAGGCATGCCTCGCTGCAAGCAGGAGGGTTCCCGAGCTAGATAAATTAGGGAAGGGCTTTGTTCCTCTGGGCAGACTTCAGGCAGCTGGCTTCACTCCCCTGAGAGACGGGAGTTAGGCAGCATTCAGCAATCCCCATGGTGTGAAGTGCACACTGGTCCCTGAGGCAGTTTTAAAGCAGGAGAGAGAGCCCAGGTTTCCCTGGAGGCTGCTTGTCTCTCCCCGGTGGGGAGGAATATTCTTCAGACTGTGGAGAGAGGCTGGGAGCGGCTCAGGAGCCCAGGAGGAGGGTGAAGCCACTCCTGTGCCCACCAGCCCCGGCAGCACTTTGGCACAGGACACAGGCGCAGAAGTCTTTCCTCCGGTCGCCGGCCCTCGGATCCTCCTGGCTGCTGGGCCGCAGGTCCTGCGGGGCCTCCTGTGGACCCGGGGCCCGTGGTGTCCTCAGACGGCTGCATCTTGGGAAGGAAACGGCAAAGTGAGGACCGCTGGCCAGGGCAGGGCCCACGCAGGATTCGCACCCCAGCAGGCCGACCCACACTCGGCCCGGCGCACTGCCTTCCTCCACCCACGCCAACTGTCGCTGGGATTATTTTATTCTTTTTAAAATACATTTCTAAAAAGGCAAAAAATGAAATAGTGCGGAGGGGATTTCCATCCCTGCCCCACCCCCGCAAGGCTTTCTCCTCAGAGGTACCTGAGCTCCATCAGCTGTTTCTTTTGGCTGCTCCTCCACAAGTTTAAGTGACATATTTACACCAATAGTGATAGATTGACCACCTTTGGATATTACCTATTAGCACTTTTTTTATGTTGTTTTTATCATTCATTTTTTCTTAAACAGCTTCCCTGGCATATACTTCACACGCCACAGAACTCACCCACGGCTTTTACTAGGCTCCCGCTAGTCCCAGAACTGTGCAGCCCTTTAGAACATTTTCACCACTTCAGAAAGAAGCCCCACACCCGCGAGCAGGCAGCCCTGCAGCCCACCGCCCCCCAGCCCCAAGCAACGGCTCATCTCCTTTCTGCCCCTGTGGATGTGTCTCTTCTGCACGGTTCACGTGAATGGAGCCCCCCCCGCCCCCCCCCACGTGGTCTTCCGTGACTGGCGCCCGTCCTGTCTCTGCTGTGACCACCTTTCTGCAGGGCAACACACACAGCGTCGTGTAAATGCTGCGATATTTTTAATGTGTGTATGTGTGGTTATTTTTTTAAGAAAAAGAACAAAGGAAGGAAGTGTGAGATCAAAGAAAAAAGTGGATTATTCAACATAGCTGGTTCAAGCTTTCAGCAAGTCTAAAGAAAAAATACTAGGTACAGGCATCGAGATCTGTTTATGAAGATGTTCACTGCAGCATGTTTTAGTGTTTAGTGGAGAATTGTAACAGCAACAACCAAAGACAGCGCCCCACCCAGCAGACACGTGCATGGGGGCACAGATGCGCAGGGGGCCCGACGTGACATCGCGGAGCCATTAAGGACGACAGAGAAGAGCACCCGCAGACATACTGGGGGACGATGTCTGAGAGATGGTGAGGTAGGAGAAAAAGATCAGGTCACGAAATAACATGCAGTTCAGATCATTTTAATCAAAGCAACGTGTATGTGTGTGTGTCTCTCTCTCTATATATATTTCAAGGGAGGAAATCCTGGAAGGAAAGACACCCAGCAGGTTTTATTTCTGGGTAGGGTGATGACAGATGGTTTTTATTAAATTTTTTTCTTATTTGCATATTCTAAATGTTCTATATTTTATTTTTGTCATTAGGAAATATTTCAAGAAAACGCTTCTCCATCAGAGGCGGAAACATTAGGGCTTCTCGGGGCGCGGACGGGACGAGAGGGTAGAGGGCCCTGCATTAGGTCTTCCCCCCGGGCTGCCGCGAGCTCAGCCTCCTCCACAGCAGGCTCTTCCCTCCTGGGAAGCCCCAGAACAGGCTGTCCTCCTGTCCCCGAGCACAGGGACCTGTCGGAGATCATCGGTGTTCAGACAACCAGCACTCACCTGCTGACTGGGTCACGCAAGAGACCTTGTAGGACAGCCACACGCTGGCCAGGCAGAGGAAGGTGGCCACAAAACCGAAGATCTGCGCGGGGGAGAGAGTAGAGGGGGTTCCTGGGCCGAGGGCCAAGCACGCAGGCAGTCTGCTTCTCTCTGCGTCTGCTCCCTGCCCTGACTGTGGCCAGCAGGGAGCGTGGGGAATCACCTGACCCAAACTCTTCGCTCTATCTCAAGTGTAGAGATGAGGCCCTGGCCCCAGGTCCCCGAGCTGGGAACCAGGTCAGGCCCGGCATCCAGGCGTCCGGGTCTCCACACCTCGGCTCTCCTCGCTCTGGGCAACTTCAGTGCCCATGTTCAAGTTCATGTTTCCACTGAGCTGGGGCCAAGGCACTGTACTTTACTTATCCTGGGCTAACGAAAGAGAAGAAGGCAGAACTGTACATTTTAATCTGAGTTTTAAACTTTTAACGTTCAAGTGGATTTAACCGGTATGGTAGCACTGTCTGCATTTCATGCATTATGGCTTCTGTCCAGCCGCACAGCTGTGTCAGCCAGGAGCATTGAGCCTTACGTTTGCACATAGTTAAATAACAGGAGACTAAACTAAGTTCAGGCAGCGCCCCTTTCCTTTCTGGGGAGTCCACCCAGTGCTCAAGTGTGTGGACCTTGCCCTGTCCAACCTCCTCTGTGGGTGGGGAGCAGGATGGGTGAGGCTCACCGGATGGGCAGGCGAGAAGCAGCCACGTGCTCTGGTGTCCTGTCTAGAACTTCAAAGTCTGGAGTCATTTTCCTGACTAGTGAACAAATCTGGCAGCTGTAGCTAAAATTTATTGAGCACTTACTACGCACTCACCAGTCTTCTAAGCCCTTAGGTGCATTCATTCCTTTAACCCTCACAGCTCTGCCAGGTGGACCCCGGAGTTACCCTCCTGGCCCCCCATTTTACAGCTGAAGAAACGGAGGGACAGGAGGTCAAGGATTCTGCCCAGGGTGACAGAGACAGCAAGGCCAGCCCTGGGAGGGGAGCCCGGGGAGTGTGGCTGCGGAGCCCACACTCTGCTCTGCTTGTTGCCCAGGTGTTCTGAGCCTTGCAGACAGCCTCAGTGTCGCTGTGTTGCCCCGTAGTGCCCGGCCGAAACCACTGGTGACATCCAGGAGGAACGGCTCAGGATGAAGGGCAGGATTTCCAAGGTTCAGTTTTCTTTCCAAGCCTGCCTGCTGGTTTGCAATAAGAGGCTGCCCCCCCCTACCCCAAGCCCATGCCCGCCTCCCCTTCCCGAGGTCCGTTCGCTTGGCTCCTTTTGTACTGATTGTCTGCACCGCATAATTAGCCTATTAAAGCCTGTTCGGGCCTCTCATTGTCTGTTCTGCACAATTAGCACATTATATACCATCCCGGTCTCCAACAGTCTGCACTGCATAATTGAGCAGTTTATTACATCGCCACAGAATGCTATTCTGGACCACAATGCCTTGTTTGCTAATTGTTTCATGGGCCCAGCCTTGACTCCTGAGCTGGATCACCATTTCCTCATAAGTAAAGGACCCTGTCGTTTTATTGCTCTGGCTCTCCCAGGGGGCCCCGATGGTGTCTGGTAAACAGAGTTTTCGGGATTCCAGGGCCAACACCATTATGTGTAACTGGAATCAGAAAACCCAGTGGGAGCCTCCCAACGTGGTCTTGAAACACAGGGGCACACGTCCTCCTCTTCATGTCCCCCCACCAGCCGTCTACAGGTAGGCAGGCGGCAGCCTGTGGCTGGTAACCACACCTCTCCTTGGAGACTGGAGGAAGGGGGGATGTGCAGGGTGCAGGGTGGTGGGTGGATGGGTGGGCTGTGGGAAGCACTTAAAGGGCAGTTAGAGGGATGACCTTCTGCCCCACGCTGACTGGTCAAGGGCAGACTCTACCCCTCGGTGGAATGCCAGGCACAGCCCCACTCTGAGCCCAAGGGCTGGAGAATTTGTAAATGAAAGAGTGACCAGCCCTGGCTGGTGTAGCTCAGTGGATTGGGCGCGGGCTGGGAACCAAAGGGTCCCGGTTCGATTCCCAGTCGGGGCACATGCCTGGGTTGCAGGCCAGGTCCCCGTGAGGGCCATGTGAGAGGCAACCATACATTGCTGTTTCTCTCCCTCTCTTTCTCACTTCCTTCCCCTCTCTCTAAAAATAAATAAAAATAAAATCTTAAAAAAAAAAAAAAAAAAAAAGAGTGACCGGCACACAGACAGCTTTTCTTAAACACACCGAAATATCTTGCCTGCTTCTTAATGAGGCAAATCAGAACTGCCCCTCAAACCACCAACCTGTAAACAATTTGCTAAATTGGAAATCAGATGACAGGCATCTATAAGTCTTTTAAAAACAATGATGTACACGTATGTATACATGTGTTTGTATATGTGTGATAAATAAAAAAAGCTCCCACAGCACCACAGTTCTGCACATTTCTATGCTTCTTCTACTCAGGCTATGGGATAGGTCAACTTCCCCCTTTGAAAGGTATAGGAGGGTTACTTCCTGGCCTGACTGCCGCTAACAGTGAGGTCTGGCAAAGCTAGGACTGATGGCCATATCACTGGCTGGTCGCAGCACTGTTCCCCTGAGCCCAAAGGAGGCTCCATAATCTTTCTCTGTTTAGGGCTGAGGCAGCCGCGAGCAAATGGCCACAATGGGCATGTGATCTAACACCTACTCACCACCTGACTTAAGTAGTGGCTGCAAGAGAGAGGCCTGGGCCTGCTCGGGCCCTTTGTGTGCCAATAGCCCTGATGATTCACCTCCTGAGACCCTCCACTGGGGGCCCAAGCTTAAGGCTCTTTGGAGACTGGGCTGGCTGGATCAAGGTTGGTACCGATTCTGCAAAAGAAAGGCCCCAGGAAACAATCCCTTGGCTGTCCCTGTCAAGAAGAAAATGAGCATTCAAACCACGAATTCATTGCCAAAGGCTCCCCGAGAAGGTCCTCACCGCTGCGGCTACCAGCTCGCTCTGGTTGAAACTCTTGGAGGCAGCCACGATGGAGGCGATGAGGAGGAGCAGGGTACCGATTAAATAGTGCAGCAGTTCCTGGGGGCAGAAACAGAGCAAAGCAGTGGGTCGGGAGTCCACTCCTGGTTCTGAGGGGCAACCGGTGGTCAGAAGAGAGGAACAGAGAGGGAGGGAGTGTAGCACCCCGACAGGAGCAGCACGGCTCACAAGCAACGCATGTGTGGGGCTGGCCAGGATGACGCCACGGCCAAGCCAGAGAGAAAAGATGCCAGGCAGGCAGGGAGAAAGGCGACAAAAAGACAGGGCACGTCTCGTGTGAGCAGAGACACCCATGAGGGCTGCTGCATTCCTGAGAGCAGTTTGTAGACACTACCTTGACCTCTGGCCAAAGCTGCCCAAAGCAAACAAGCTTCTCGCAACTCCTCAGCTGGAAAGTTTAAACAAAGCTCTAGCCCGCAGGAGCAAAGTTCCCTGAAGAGATGGGTGCCTTTTACTTCTGCTTCAGAGACTGTTTCGCGCTTGGCGGTGTGGCGGGAGCTGACTTTCTCTCCAGAAGGGTGCCTCAGGCCAAGCTCTGCTGCTGAGTCTAATGGCAGAATGGACTCTGCCTTAGCTCCTCCCCTTGGTCCATGGGGCCATTTGTGTCCACCCCATGCATTCTCCAGGATTAGGATGCTGTTTGGCGACATGGAAATGCTTGCACCTCATCCTTCTTCCTCCCCAGGAAACACCAGATCGGAGCAGAAGTGGGGTGTAGGGCCATTCATAGTATTCACTCTGAATCCAGAGGGTATCCATTTTCAGTCTTCAGTGAGAGTTCGGAAATTACTCCTTCATGGAGTTCTGCCCATCAGGGCAGGTGGCTATTAAATGTGGGAGCGCATTCCGCTTTCAAGCTGCCGTTCCTGTCAGAGCCGTGCAGAGTCGAAGACCCTGATTCTCCCTTAGCCACTAGACTAGGATATCGCAAGGTAGACCACAGAAACTCTGACGAAGCGCAGATTGGTACCTGGAGGTTCCCTACCTCCAAGGCTCCCACATACAAAGACAAAGTACTATGACATGGGATAGGGACTATGACTTGCGAGAGTCCTAAATGGAAGGCGCCTAAATTGGGCTCAGCTGAAAAACGTGTGGCTGAATTTATCCTTCCAACTTGTACTGGCCCGTCAGCCCACCCTCATTCTTGCCCCCTGGCTTTCATTCTCTCCTTTGCTTGTTCGTTGTCAGCATCAGGAAAGCCCAGAAGAACTTGTTCTCAAAAGAAGCAAGAAGGTGTCAAAACTATGAAAGGGGCCATACGACTTAGGAACCCAAAAGAAATTTCTCTTAAAATAACATAGTGGGTAATAGCGGTAAATGTGGAGGATTAAACAACTTGGTCACGAAGCCGAGGTTGTCAGACTAGGTTTTTAAAAGAGATCCAGCTATTTGTTTCCTATAGGAGACACACTTTATGTGGAAGCATATAAGTAGACTGAAGGTAGAAGGATGGAAAAGATATGTCATTCAAATAGTAACCAAAAGAAAGGTAGAACGGCTATAGTTGTGCCAGACAAAATCGATTTTAAAACAAAAAAAATTACCAGAGATTAAAAAAAAGATATTTTATGATGAAAACGTCCATGCATCAGGAAACTATAACAATTATAAACATATATGCACCTAACAACAGCAACAAAATGCAAGAAGCAAAACCTCAAAGAAACAAAGGGAGAAATAGAAAATTCAAAATTAATTGTTGGAGGCTTCAATACCCTACTTTCAATAGTATTTAGATCAACTAGGGAGAAGACCAACAAGGAAATAGAAGATTCAAACAACACTATCAAACAAGGACGCAACAGACATCTACAAGACATTCTATCCAACAAAAGGAGAATATACATTCTTCTCCAATACACATAAAACATTTTCCAGCACAGACTATATGCCAAATCATAAAGCAAACCTCAATAAATGCAAAAGTATTGAAATAATTCAAAGTATGCTCTCCAACTATAATGGAATAAAATTAGAAATCAATAGCAGGTAGAAATTTGTGAAACTCACCAATTTGTAGAAATTAAGCAACACATGCCTAACTAACTAATGGGTCAAAGAAGATATAACAAGGGAAATTAGAAAAAACTTGGAGAGGAATGAAAATGAACACACAATATACCCAAATTATGGGAAGCAACTAAAGCAGTGTTCAGAGAGATATCATAGCTGTAAATGCACATATTACAAAAGAAGAAAGGTTTCAAATGAATAACCTAACATTCAGCTTAAGACACTGGAAAAGAAGAGCAAACTGATCCTAAAGCAAGTGGAAAGAAGGAAATAAAGATTGGAGCAGCAATGAATGAGATACAGTACAGAAAAACAGTAGAGAAAGTCAAGGAAACCAACAGCTGGTTTCTTTGAAAAGATCAACAGAAGACAAACCTTTAGCGAGACTGATCAAGAAAAAAAATAAAAAATAATAAAAGAACCCGGCTGGCGTAGCTCAGTGGATTGAGCGCGGGTTGGGAACCATAGGGTCCTGGTTTGATTCCCAGTCAGGGCACATGCCTGGGTTGCGGGCCAGGTCCCCAATGAGGGCCATGTGAGAGGCGACCATACATTGCTCTTTCTCCCTCCCTTCTGTCTCTGAAAATAAATAAATAAAATCTTAAAAAAAAAATCAATATTCTAAAATAAATAAATAAATAAAAATAATAATAATAAAAGAGAGAAAAGATTCAGATAACCAACATTGGAAATGAAAGAGGGGACACCACTAGCGATCTTACAGAAACAAAAAGGATTTTAAAGGAGTACTATCAACAACCGCATGCCAAAATTAGACAACTTAGATAAAATGAACGTAGTCCCAGAAAGTGATACTACGGAAAATGACTCGAGCAGAAACCATCTGAGTAACTCTACAGGGTCCGGCAGAAGTAACGCCTGCCTGAGTGTGGTCTGTAGGGTAATAAAATGGGTGTAATAATTTATAGTTTTAATTGGAACATCTCACCTAAATCGACATATGGTGTGCTTGAGTGTGATATTGTTATGTCACAGAATGACATGCTTATGATTTTGTAATAAAAAAGGGACGTTATTTGTGCCTGACCGTGTGTAAACAAGTAGAATTTGGGTTAATAATGAAAAAATCTTCCACAAGAAAAGCCCATTACCAGCTCCTCACAAACTCTTCTAAAAATAAGATGAGGGACTACTTCCCAAATTACTCGACGAGGCTAGTATTACCCTGACAACAAAATGAGACATAGATGTCACAAGAGAACAATCTCTCTTATGAACGCAAATGTGAAAATCCTGAGCAAAAACTAGCCAACCAAATCCAGCTACACATAAACTGAATTTGACACTATGATCAAACAGAATTTATCTCAGAAATGCATGCTTGGCTCCACATATTAAAATCAACATAATATAATGTACTAATAGACTATAAATGGGGGGAAATTCATATGATTATCTCAATAGACAAAGAAAAAGCATTTGACAAAATGTAACACCCTTTCATGATAAAAACGCTCAACAAAGCAGGACTGGAAGTAATTTCTTCGTTCTGATAAACAGCATCTACAAAAACCCACAGCTAACATCATGTTTCACAATGAAAGATGGACTGCTTTCCTCCTAAAATCAGAAAAAAAGATAATGATGTCTGTTCTTGCCACTTTGATTCAAAATTCAACTAATTTCTTGCAATAAGGCAAGAAAATAAAAGAAAAGGCATCTATATTGGAAAGGAATGTAAAACTATTCGCAGGTGGCATGATCTTGCATATAGCAAATCTCAAGGAATCCACTAACAATCTATTAGATTAATAAATAAGTTCAGCAAAGTTGAGGACATCAGATCAATATAGAACAATGAACTGTATTTCTATCCATTTGCAATAAAGAATCCAAAAATGAAATCAAGGAAATAATTACATTGGAAATAGCATAAAAAAACTAAGGTGCTTATACTCTGAAAACTCTAAAACATTGTTAAAGGAAATATTAAAAGATCTAAAGAAATTGAAAACCTCCCATTACAGTGAATCACAAGATCTATTATTGTGAAGGTGGCAATCCTCTCCGAATTGATTCACTGCAATTCCTGTTAGAACCTCAGCTGACTTCTTTGTAGAAACTGCAAAGCTGATTCTAAAATTCATATAAAATTTCCAAATCCAATACAACCATGATAAAGAAGAACAAACAGAAAGAGTCACACTTGTTAGTTTCAAAATTTACTACAAGTTTTACAGTAATCTAGATAGTGTAGTGAGATCAACACAATCGAATTGAGTCCAGAAATATCCGTATGTTCATGGCTAATTTTCAACAAGGCTGCCAAGAAATTCAATGGGGGAAGAACAGTCTTCCCAACAGAATGTGACGGGACAACTGCATATTCAGATGCCCAAAATGAAGCTGAATCCTTACCTCTCTCTATATGCAAAAAATAACTCAAAACAGATCAAAAATCTACAAGTCAGAGCTAAAAGTATGAAACTTGAGTATACAACTTAGAGGTAAATCTTCACAGTCTTGAATTTGGCAATGGCTTTTAGATGTACCGAAAACACAAGCAACAAAAGAAAAATAGATAAGATAGATTTCATCCAAATTTAAAACTTGTGCTTTAACAAACACCATCAAGAAAGTGAAAAACAACCAGCAGAATGGGAGAGAATATCAGCAAATCATAATTCTGATAGGGGACTTTTAACTAGACTGGACTGAAAACTCTTACCACTCAATCATAAAAAGACAACCTAATCAAAGAATGGACAAAGGCTCTGATAGACATTTCTCCAAAGAGAATATACAAATGGACAAAAAACATGAAAGGGGGTTGACCTTATTAATCACCAGAGAAAAATACAAATCGAAACCACAAGATACCACTTCACACTCACTGTAGAATGACTAGAATTTGAAAGTTGGAAAATAGGAAGTGCTGACACGGATGAGGAAAAACTAGAACCCGAGCACACTGCTCATGGAATGTGAGCTGATGCACCGCTTTGTCACGCAGTCTGGCAGGTCCTCAGACAGTCGAACACGGTCACCGCGTGACCCCGCAACTCCACGCTTCTGTGTATTCCCGAGCGAAATGGAATCGCGTCTATACAAAAAACGTGCACACGAGTGTTCACAGCAGCACTATTGGTAAGGCGGAAACAACCCAAGTTGGTGGATAAACACCTACATGGTGGATAAACACACAAAATGCAGTACAAATATTCGTTCGATGAAATATTACTTGGCTGTGAAAAGGACTGAAGTGCTGACATGTGCCACGAGAAACCTGGCTAAGTGAAAGAAGCTAGGCGCGGAAGACCACATACATGACTCCATTTACACGGAACGCCCAGCACGGGAAAACTTCCAGAGACAGAGCGTAGATTAGGGTTGGTCAGGGCTGGGGGGGACGAAGGGCAGGAGGTGATGGCGAAAGCGTGTGGACTTTCTTTCTGAGGTGATGGAATATTCTAAAACTGACTGCGGGACAGATGCACAGCTCTGGGAATACACTAAAATCCAACGCGTTCTACACTCTCAGTGGGTAATTGTAGGGCACGTGAATGATCCATCAATAAAGCTATTTTAAAAAATAATAAACTGGGAAGAAAAAACCCTGGCAACTTTGAAATCTTTCCTCAGACCCTGCCAGTCCATTTCACTGACACATCTTATCATTCAACACGACGGTAAAAATACCCATCATCTTCATCACCTCCTTCCTTCCAATTCCTCCTCCCAACACACACACACAGCCCACCTGTCCCTTGAGAAAACAGACACAGGGGTGAGAGGCAGAGCCCTCTTGTAGCTGGAAGGTGAGTTTTAGAAAGCAGTGGGACATCGGGCAGAGCTGTGCACCAAACAGTGGGGAATTCAGGGCTGGAGCAGCTAAGGGCGGTGCAAGAGGCAGGGTGGGCAGACCACAGGGACCCCATGGGGTCTCAGCACCCCAGCGGACACCCTGACTTGCACGTGCAGAACAGGGCCGGGCCACTCCTTACCGACAGGGGCCAGCTGATACAGGTGAGCGTGCGGTAGAGGCGGAAGAGATGGACCAGGTAAAAGGCGAGGATCATGATCAAGTTGCAAATGGTGACCACTTCGAAGTATCTGTAGGCACCGTAGCTGGTCCACGGAGAGCTGCTCACGCAGATGAAGGCAATCAGCAGCGTGACCTGAGACACAGACACAGGCCCGTCAGAGAACGGCAGCTCCAGGGAGCCAATGGCAACAAAGCCATGGGAACACACACAACAGTGGAAAACGGAGGAACTGCTACCATTCAGGTTATTTCCTCACAAATTGGCTGGAGGTATACAATTTTCTGTACTACAGAAGCTTTTAAAATACATGCTGGTTGAGAATGTCCAGAACGGCCATGAGTGGCTTTGTCCTGAAAGGAAATGCGCAGAACCATTCCGTTTACTTGCAGGACTCCACGGAGCACCGATACGGTCCCTGTGATGCTGCACCTTGGGTTTGCATATTCGGTTGAATTGTAGGAAGTTGCCGATATTTGACTGTTTTAGACCCACAAAGATGGCGACTCACATGCTACACCCTACCCGTTAGCAGACGATGTTACCGTTTACTGACATCTGACGTATATGACCTCATGGAAGACTCGCAGAACTCTGCTGGGAAGATGAAATCACCTCCCTGTTCATACGGGGATACTGAGGCACACAGGTTCAAAAATTAGCCCACGGCTACCCAGCATGTATGCAGCAGAGGTGTGATTTGAACCTAAGTCTGTCTGGCTCCAGGGACCATGCTCCTTTGTGTCAGATGCAGTTTTGCCTTCTAAAAATGGAAGCCCTCGTCCCAAACAAGCTGAGGAAGGTGGATGTGATGTCAAAGGTGTAGGAATCCTGGTTACAAGGTGGTGCTTGGTCACCGCTGGGCATGTGGTGAGGACTCACTTGCTAAGTCTCTTGTTGCATGAAGGAGTGAATGAATGAATGAATGAGAAGAATTAATTAATAACCTATCAATAAATTAACAGGTCAGGGAAATGATTAGCAACATATGAATACTAGGGGAGAGCAGAGTGGAAGAGGGTAGAAAAGATTCTCAGTTTTGGTGAAGGCCACTCAAAGAGACAAATTCCTGTTCACTCATAGGTGGTAAAGGTCTGTAAAAATCTTATATTTTAAAAGCACAACTAATTGAGGACAAAAATTAATTTTTGCTTTAATTTTACTGATTATGCTATTACAGTTGTCCTGATTTCCCCCCTTTGCTCCCTTCTCCCCAGCACCCCCCATGGCCTCAGGTAATCCCCCCACCATTATTCATGTCCATGGGTCCTGTGTACAAGTTCTTAGGACAAATACTACTTTATGCCGCCTCTTTCCTATAGAATGGCGATTCCCGAAGTACGTGTCTGCACACGATTTGGTGTCCTTCGGCAACGTCTGGGACATTGTTGGCTGTCACACTGGGGTGGGGGAGTGCTGTTGGTACACACAGGTGGACAGGCCATGGGTGCTGCTCAACACCCCGCCAAGGGTGGGCCCCGCGAAGAGAACCCTCTGGTCTCCTGTGCGGCCCAAACTGTCGTGCTGCTGTGCAGAGCCCCTGCTGTAGAAAACGAGCCCGTAACGAGAAGGAAATTGCGAAGTGGACCTAACACTGGTTAAAGTAGTCGATGCCAAAAAAAGACTGTGTTCTAAAGCCCCTCGTTTCTAGCGTACTACCAAGCTCCCCAGTAATAAGTCAACAGCTAGAAATTAATTTTCTCTGGGCTTGAAGCTTAAGGTGGATACGAACAGCTCTCTGCTTCACGGCCCAAAGCAGCAGAGTGTGGCTCTGACAAGAAGGGATCCTCAACTTCACTGTATTTCCCTTTGCTAATGAGCAACACATTTTCATTTTCTCGGTTCCTCTCCAGCCAGTCAGCCATGGTGATAGAATGACTCATGCCTTGAGGTCATTTTAAAGCCAAGGGAAGGCTTTGCTTCCACCTGGAGTGTGGTTTGCTGGCCTAGGTGGCCCCTACTTCCAGGCCTCATCTGTCTGGGGAGCCCCTGGGTCTCTCAGTCCTGCAGACCCCTCATGCGCGGGGGCATTTTTATTCAAGGCTGCCTTAACACGCACATGATCCAGAACTAGGCGGTGCGATCCCTGCATGAAGAAGCAATGCTGCACCTAATTTAATGCAAAGATTAGAATAATTTTTACAGCCCTTCATCTGTGACAGAGTAGCTCTTACCCCTGGTGACACAGAGATGGGGGAGTTTCCCAGCGACCCAGAGGGGTCCAGCAGGTCTCCCCCTCTGAGCTCCCAGGTTGAGTACTATGCAGCAGGAAGCACATCACGGCTCTACCGCCAGCCATCTCAGATCTCTCTGGGAACCCTGTTGGTGACAGGAGACTTCTCGAATTCTGTCCATTTGCCCTGAGTCCGCCTACCACGTGCTCTTCTTTAGGAAAGCCCAATTTTGGGAAATCTCATTTAGACAGTAGAGGGTGTGTACTTAGGCATGCTTCTGAAAGCTTCCTTCTGCTCGAGGATTCCAAGGATGCTTGCATCCCTAGTTTAGATAGCCAGAATCTTAGCTAGTGTACTTGAAAAAACAAACAAACCAAAAACCAGATTTGATTGGCACCAAACTTTTCAGGAACTCCTCTGAGGCCAGTAGGTGACCCCTGCAAACATGGGAGACCCCTGAATCATTCAGATCCATGCTCAGGGGCCTCCAGAAAGTTGAAGCAGAAGGAACAAGACGATGGCAGAGAAAAAGGCCCCTGGGTTTTGGACCCTCGCAGGACCTCTCTGGTTGCCAGTTAGAAAAGCAGATCCACAAACACCCTGACTTTGGAGATAACCCAGTGGGAGTCCTAAACTCAAGGCTGAGTGGGGGGCTCTGGGAAGACAGAGGTGGCTCTGTTTAGAGTAACTGAAGTGTGAAGCCATCCAGGGGAGTGACTTGATTCTCAGGGTACCTGCTAGCTCCTCTCCTCAAGGTCTGTTCTTCTATACGGAGCTGCCATGAGTGTTGAAAATAAAAGATGGAATATGTATGCCCATCAAAGTCATGTTGCAAGAACCCTTAGCTCAAAGCTGGTCTCACAGACCAGCCCAAGGGACTGTTTAAAGTCACTAGAATCACCTCGGATTAGGAACCAGCCCCCTTGGCTCCAAACTGTGTCCCTTCTTACTCCATACTGTCAGAATTCTTATCAGAAAGAAGAGGCGGTTTTGGGGAGAGTAGCAGTGGGTTTCAGCTTCCCAGGAGATGGAGTGAGCTGACATCACCTGAGAGAAGCAACTGTCCCCTGGGAACTTTGGAACTAAAACACGCTGGTCCTAACGCCACAGCCAGGCACCGGACAGCTTGGCCAGGCTCTGAGCTGGGTGATAACCCTTGCTAGGGCCCAACACGGCCCCCCCCCCAATGCCCCACAATGCCACATTGGTTACTTTGAATGAAGGTTACTTGATAAGCAGCCAGTGCCAGAAGGCCACCTGACCTTCCCCTGTCTCCTTGCTTGCAGGAGATCAGTCTCCCACGTGACTGGTGTCCTCGCTTCTCCAGGAGGCCTGAGAGAGACATGCTTACACCGAAGCTCAGAGATCCTGAGTCAAAGAGTTTACACGGACACTTCAGGACAAAAAGACAGCTAGTTCAATCACTGAGCCTCATTGTATGAGCCGAGCATCACATTGTGATCCTCTCCTGCACACATCTTAAATTTTTTCCCCTTGTTAATCTAATCTTGTGTCAATTTTATTATTAGTTGAGCCATAAGCACTAAATAAGGGAAAAGGGAGCAAT
This sequence comes from Micronycteris hirsuta, assembly GCA_004026765.1. NCBI lineage: Eukaryota > Metazoa > Chordata > Mammalia > Chiroptera > Phyllostomidae > Micronycteris > Micronycteris hirsuta. The sequence continues at coordinate 25,298 of PVJI01002118.1, forward strand.
TCTTTCCTTCCCTGACATCCTGAGGGAGAAGTGGAATTGTGATGTCTAAGATGGACAATTCCTGGAGAAGACTCAGGAGGCTGTATCCAGGAGATGCCTTCCTCTGAGCTGGACCGCAGAGGCCTCCCTAGGGGCAGGCGCCCTGCTGCTTGCTGCCTGCAGCCTGTGCAGTGCACTTGGCAGGCCTGGCCCTCTGTGCTTCTGCCAAGTCCTGTCCGCGGAGCGTGCCTGTGTCTGGCTGAAGGTGGCAGCAGATACCTTTTAAGAGCCCTGGGCTGGATGGATGCTGGCCAATTCCACCCTCTCTCAAGGGTTTTTATTCTGACCTCGGAATAAGGTGTCCGTGAGAGAGACAGGCAGGAGGAGGACAGGTAACTGATGAAGACAACATCAAAAAGTCTCAGGCCCAACTCTAAGAGGATTTGCAGGAAAAGCACAGGAGTTGAAAGCCAGGCTTATTCAAAAAGCCAGAGATGTGAATGATGACTTAGTGGTTGGAAACTGCAGAGAGAGGAAGAAGGCCCATAAATGACTCTGCCTGACCGTGGGCAGGCCGGAAGAGGACTTTGCAATGCTCCCAGCATTGGCTGAATTCTGCCCTGGGGTGAAGGCAAATTTACCCTGGCCCCTGTGAAAGCTCCCACAAGTTACCACTGGGAAACAGCCCTGATGCAATCTCATGAACATCCACGGAAAGAGAGAACCCTCACCCTGGCTTACTTCCTGTGCCCCGCCACAACACCAGACTTCTGCTACAAGCTTCTTCCCACCCCCTTACCCCAGCACACAGTTTTGTTCTGTATTCAAACATAAAAATGCCAAAGAAAACACATGGGAGGGGAAATCATCTAGAAAACACTGTGTCAGGGGGCCTCAGGGCCGGGCCTGGAGCAGCCCTGTAATGCCCCGGTTTCTGAATCTAACCACGCAGTGCAGTCATCTGTGGTATACTAAACCCCAGCGCCTAGGCTTGTCCGCCCTGGGAACAGCGCTGGAAGGCCACTTGTAAGAACCTGTGAACAGTGGCTGCATCGGGGAGGAGAAGGAATTATTTAGTGGTTAAAAAAATTCACATCAAGATCACATAGTAAGTTGTAAAAATAACTTTTTTATGACATGTCTCAGAGATGTTTTACTGTATATCCACAGATCTGCCCTTTCCCTTGTCATTGGCTGCGGCTTTTATGTGACACAGTGTTTCTCGGCCTTCGCACTGCTGCCGGTCGGGGCTGTTGTGGGGGGCTGTCCTGGAGGATGTTCAGCAGCCAAGAGTGACCACCCAAAATGTCTCCAGACATTGTCACAGGTCCTCTGGGGGCAGGACTGCCTCTGGTGGAGACCATTGCTTTAAACGGTTTGTTATCAATGGGCGCTTATCACATCTCTAGTTTCTTACAAGTGCAGATGATTTGGCAAAAGTATTCTCGGATGTACTTCTTTGTATCTACACGCACATTTCTGGAGGATTCTTGGGAGTAAAATTACTGGATGAAAGTGTATTTACATTTGAGATTTTGATGTTTGCTGTCAAAATGCTATCCCCCGAAGAGATGAGTTTCCTTGCATAGGAAATTTTGCAACACAAATTATTATAGTGTTTAAAAAGAATGAAACAGTATCTTCTCATTCAATCTTCATTTCCCTAATGACTAGTTGGTTGAATATCTTTCATGTTTATTGGTCATTGCCTGTTCATATTCTTGGCCTATTTCACTATCGTTTGTGTTTTTATTATGGATTGAAGAACGCTTTATATTCTGAATATTAACCTATTACATGTTATACATATTACAAGTAATTCTCTCAATTCCTCATTTGCCGTTATTTTCAGTCTTTGATTTTACCAAAGTTTAACTTTTTTATGTAGTTAAATCTATGTATCACTTTTTATAGCTTCTGGGTTTTGTGTCTTATTCTCCACTCCAAAATTATTGAACATCTTACATTAAAAACAAGGGTTTATTTCCTTTTTTCCATATAAAACTTTTACCTCTTTTGTTTTAAATCCTCACATGAGGATATACTTATTGATTTGAGAAAGGGGGAGAGAGAGGAAGGGGGGAGGGAAGGAAGGAGGGGGGAAAGAGAGAGAGAGAGACATAGATCAGTTGCTTTCTGTATCTGCCTCAACTGGGGATTGAACTCGCAACCTTTTGGTGTACGGGACATTGCTTCAATCAACCGAGCCACCCATCTAAAGCAAAACTTTCATCCCTTCAAGCGTGTGGGATTTATTTTTGTAGATGGCATGAGTTAGGGCACACCACAGGGTTCTAACTTAACCCAATAGTCAATCAATTGTACTAACAGTATTCATTGGATACCACAGCCTTTCCCCACCAGTTTGAAAGGCGGACTTTTATACCAGCTTCTACCTGCTCACTTCCAATCCACTGTCCACAAAGCAATCATCAAGTTTCAAACTCCTTAAAGCCACAAAACTTAAAACCCTTTGATAGTTTCCCACGCTCTTGAATCAGGTAAAAATCATTTAATGAGGCCCAAAGGGGCTGCAGGTTCTGTTTCAGCTGCCCCTGCTTCTCTAGGTACACCCTGCCCTGCAGGAGGGTCCCCGGTATTCTCCCTCATGGGGCCTGGGCAATTGGTGGTGCTTAGCTATGTGTTGGTTGAATATCTCCGTGCTTGTTGGCTCACTTGTCCACTACCCTTCTCCCCAGCTCAAACGCACGCTCCACGAGAACAGGGAACCCATGGGTTTCGCTCTTACGCTCTGCTCCCAGCAGCATGCCCTGCACATAGTAGGTATTCAATTCAACACTGGGTGAATGAATTGTTCCTGGGGCTATCCTGCCACCCTCGGCCACAGCTCTATGACACTGATACATTCAACAACACACACGTCTTCTCCCTGACCGGCCTCGAGTCCTGGGAGAAGAGGATCGTGCTTTATGGGACATCACTTGGGGACCTAGCACATGCCTGGCATGCAGAAGATGAAGGACTTTTGGAAGTTACTCTGGGAACCCCTTTCGAGGTCAGCCAAACACCTGCCTGGCATTCAGGTTCCCCAGAGTATGTGGGGGTGGGGGTGCTGTAAGAAGGGCTTCTAGATTCTTAGTTCACCATGGAGCTGGAACCCTCTCTGCCTGTCACTCAGGACACTTGTCCCCAAGTCATTTTTCATAACAGATGCAGCCTGGATGGGCTCCCTGTGCAACAATCCGGTCACCCATGTCGTCACTGCTCTTCCCTGGCAAAGGTCGTCAGACCACATTTAGGAAGACTGGGCCGGAAATCACAACCTGTCAAAGACGTCACTACATTCATGGTAACTTGGTGGTTTGGTGCTTCTATTGAACAAAATGGAAAATCACAAATTTTTGTTAAATGCTTTCTCTACCCTGTGTGTCTTCTGGCATCTGACTCGACTGCCTGGGCTCTGCAGTGGCTGACCGCATGTCACAAACACGAAAGCAGCAGCCTCTGCCCCTCACACTTGCCGTCCTTGGGGGTTGACATATTTCTTTGTGCATGTATGGAGTGAGAAGACAGACTGCAGGCGGCAGCCTCCCCAAGAGGCCCCTGGAGCATAGAGAGGACCAAGGGTGCTGAGACAATGTGGAGATGCCACAGGGAACCCCAGAGAGAAGAGGTCATCAGCAACGTGTGTGAACGCTCACTGCGCATCCAGTTCTAAATGCTTTACATGTACTTGCCCGTTTTATCCTCATAGGAACCTACAACACAGGTGCTGTTATTCTCCTCACTTCACAGAAAGGGAACAGAGGGACAGAGACATGAGTGATCTGCACCAATCATACAACCGGGGAGTCGGGGGGCTGAGGGGTGGACCTAGCCAGTCAGCCTGCAGTGGGCAGCCTCTCGTTGCTATGGCAATGATGGCCCTCAAGAGGCAGCTGTGTCTCCAAAGGGCACCCCGGCCTCAACACTGGTCAGTGGATGTGTGTCAGCAAAAGCAAACAGGACAGAAAGGAATGAAAGGGGCAGGTGTCCCGAGGCCGGTGCCATGGAAACCCCCGAGGGTACAGGAAGCCCCAGCCAAGGCAGGGTAGGAGGTGCGCAGGCTCAGGGGCCACTTGCCCAAGGAAGGCCACACAGAGGGAAGGTGGTGGAACCAAGGAGCAAATCCAGGTCTGCCTCCCACGACTCAGTGAGGAGCTCACACCCAACCCATGAGCTCACATGTATTATTTTTCCTTTTCAAATACTGGGTCACGCCGTGTGATTCAGTGGGGTGAGGGGGAGGGAGATATCCTGCAACAAGGACTGGGCGGCTGGGTGAGGGGCGCCTAAGGGCTCACGGTGCCCAGTGAGCTCAGAGAAATAACTAAACTGCCACAAAGAACGAATTCAAGTTAGCCGTCGTCACTCCCACCATGAAGGCCCAAGTGCAAGTTAGGCAATTACTTTTATTTTTAAAACTACGAAGCAGCAGGTGCATTTCATGAGCAATTCAGGTAGTGTGATGCCATGAGGCTCCCTCCAAGGGCAGACGACAATTTTTGGTTCCTTCTGATAACCTGAACGAAAGCGCAACAGTTCACACTTCGACCATGGCCAGACCAAGCGATGGGGTTCTACAGTCACACAAGTCACCAGCGCAGAGACTGGGGGACAGTGTGTCATCAAGCACACCGGTGTCTGAAAGGGACCACAGGTGGACAGGCGGTGCCTGCAACTTTCTACCCCAACGGTGCGATGTGGGCTGAACACAACTTGTCTGACTCTGCAGAGAACAGAAGGAACATTCTGGAGCCATGTTTTCCCAGGATTGACTGGAAAAACGCCCAAGCTGCTTTGATCAACGAGGCAGGGGTGTGGAGAGCAGATATAAGGCCCTGAAATGTCTGGACATGCATGGCATAATTTTAAAAGCCAAACAAAGATCCCAAGTGAGCAGAAAAGGAGCGAAAAGTCTTACCCTAAGGTGAGACTGATTCCTTCCAGCCAACCCCAAGCCAGCTTAACCCCTGGTGAGCTGCCCACCACACCTCAGCTGAATTCCTTGTTAATCTTTTCCTCTGCCTGAATCTCATGGACGCCCTTGACTTCCTGCCCTCCAGAGGCTAAGCAGCCATTTAAACACCCTTTCTAACTGACAGTTCGCCCGAATACATGTTTATTCATGCGTTTTGCTTCTCCTCTCTGAGTACCTGGTTGGCACTGAGATGGGGAAAGGGAGGGAAACTCAAACAAGGCAGGCACTCCAGTTCACTCTGGGCTCTGAGGCTCCAGGCAGCAGGCCACCCACGCAGGTCCCCTCATAAGGGGCACGGGGGCACCTGCCTGGCAGCTTAGGGAGGGCTGGCGGGTGCTCCTTCTCTCCAGTCCCTGCCACTTGTTCCGGGACTGAGCCCCCCTCATGTCACACTCTCCATAGGGAGCACCCCTATGGCTTCCACAAATGGCCAGAGCAACATTTTTAGTCTCAAACGCTCTTCCAGAACCTGGCTGCTCCTCAGCAAGAAGCAGACTCTATTTCCCCTCCCCTGGAAGGAGGGCAGCCTTGAACATGTGCAAGTGGCACTGCATGGCTCCTATATCTAGGTCATGGAAGACCTCGACACAACTTCCTCTGGCCCTCTGTCTTGGGGTGCTCACCCTGGGACCCCTCCCACTACCTTGAGAAGCACATCACTTGGAGAGGCCACCTGTAGGCATCCCGCCCACAGCCCCAGCTTTCAAGTCTTCCCAGCTGAGACCCCGTCACCGGTGGGGCAAAGACAAGCCCTCATAGCTGCGCCCTCCCCAAACTCCTGACCCACAGAATTTGCGAGCATAGTAAGTGGTTGCTTTACATCAATACATTTTGTGGTAATTTGGTCTACAACCATAGCAGCTGGAGCAAACACTTAAACAAACAAACAAAAAAGGGTCCTGCTTGGTCTGTTTTCAAAGTAGCACATGAATTGTTCTGGGTTTCATGTTTTGATTCTTTGCATAGAGAAGTTTAGTTCTGTCTAGAGATCAGGGATGAGCCCGGGTGAGAGACAGACAACACCTGTGACCTGTACCTGGGACTGTGTCTGAAAAATGTCCTCTCAGCAGAGATGTTCTTGGGGCGGGCTCGGCTGGAAGGCAGCTGTCGCCTCAGAGAACACGGCCACTGAATATTATACAATGAAACCTGCTGTGGTGGAGATGCCTTGAGAAGCCCCACCTCCATCCTGTATCACGGAGCGGACACTCACCCTGACTCCTTTGCAGACAAGAGGGCCTGGTGGGGCTAGAACCGCCGAGCCTGAGGGTTCCACACTTGCTTTGGGTAAATGAAAATGCCTGACCATCAGCAACTTCTAAGAGCTCTTGGTTTGGGCTTCTCAGTAGCCACGGGATCCAAGACGGGTAAGGAGGACAAGAGCGGCTGTCCGGGCATTCTGGTGGCCCCACCTCTGAGCAGCTCAGCATGGGAGAATCATTCACTGATGCTTCCTGGTAAGATTTCATTGGAAAAGAAGATCCTACTATCACCTGTATCTACATATTGATTTTCTTTACATTAAGCGTGGCAACTCTCTCCACGGTGCTACAGCACAGGTAGGCTCTTTTGAGTTTGCTGAGCTCACAGCACCTAATGTGTGCTTTGCGGCAACGTCATCTTCTTGCCGCTTTTCTCTACTCAAGTCACTAACCTGCTGATCCCAAAAGGATGAAAGACACGCGGACAGTACTGAGTCACTCCAGTTACCCCAGCTGATCCCAGCCCAGATCAGACGACAGAAGCCAACCCCCAGACATGGAAGCAAGTTCACGATCACCAGAGCCTACCCCAGATGACTTCAGTCAAGTGAACAACGGACATTTATTTTTGTAGGCCTATTTGTCATGCAGCAAAAGCTAACTGATACATCAGTTTTCAGAATTCCCCTGGTTTCTCAATCAGGCAACCCTGGTTTTTAAAGTGGAAAGAAGAATAAACTTATTGACTCAATGACTATTTATTGAGTAGCAACCACATTCCTAGCCCTGGGCTTAGAAGTAGCGCAAGGCTATGCTGCTTTCCATTTTGCCAAAGACAATTGTAAGGAAACCTTGATGCACGAGAAATAGTGACACTGCTCAGTACTTCAGCCACTATCCTGGGGAAAAAAAATAAGGAGTAGCTGTAGGGCTAGTCTCAGCAGGAAGCCTGGCATCCAGCCCTGGGCACTTGCCAGAAGTCAGCGCCTGTTGAATTTAAGAATGTGGGTAAGGGATGCCTTCATTAAAACCCAAGCCGCATAATGCCAAACCAGTGCTGGCTTGGGGAAGAAGAAATTAGTCTGGAATAAAAAATGACAAAGCAAGTACACAAAAACCATTAAGGGCTTGTAAGCATGTGTCACTGATGGAAAACCACAGTGGTGCAGAGGATGCGTGCTTGCCACATGGGACCCGGCGAGGAGCGGGGAGGGAAGTCTGAATGTTGGCCAGTGGTTGGCCTCTGATCAGAGTAAGGACGGCTGAATGGAGCATAAGGCATGGCTCACAACCCCTGTTGGTCACACAGTCATTTCACAAACCCAAGGACGAGTGGGCCAGTTAACCTCCCTGGGCCTCCGTGTCCTCACCTTTAAAATGGGGGTAATAATGAAACCCACCACGCAGAGTGGATATGAGAACTAAATGAGCTGACTTGGGCAAAACATTTCGAACAGCCTGGCACTGTTTTAGTAAATGCTCAACAAATGTTAGGTGTTAAAACTCCTTTCAGAGGTGGGCCGGGGCAGCACTTAAACAGTGACTCTTCTCAGTGCACTGAGTTGTCACCAGGAGGTGAGCACCATAAAAGGACAGCTTAGACACAGGCCCTGTCCTAAAGGGTAACGAGTGGGCAGAGGAGCGGGGTGTGGGGGAAGAGGGCAGCAGGTGGCATGGATGTCCCAGGGTAGCCTCCAGGAATCCAGGCTGCGTGGTGATGTGGGGAGCAGACCTTCCCCCCACCCAACAAGGTCCCTGCAGCTGGTGGGACCACAGGAAACTTCCCCCGCTCCCTAGGGAGGTAGCTGCCTCCCATTCCTCAGACTGCTGACAGCTTGCTCAAAATGAGCTGGCAATTCCACATGTCCAAACATTTCCATACACAAAACCACCAACGGAAAAATGCACCAGGTCGTGCCCCTGCTGCAGGCCATTAGCTGTCCTCCTCTCCTGCTCTCGGACCCAGTTCTGGAGAACAACTTCCAGACAGGGCTAGGCCACTGGATCTCTGGCTGCTGCACTGCTGGGGAGCAGAAAGCCAGCCACACTGAACGGCTCCATTCAGACAGGTAAGAACTAGTTCTTCCTCCCTCCTCCAGCTACGTCCTCAGTTCAAAGGAACCATGGACCACTGTAACCTGACCCGTGCCCCCAGGTCCAGCTCAGTCATTCCACAGGTGGGCCCAGGGCGGGCCCTTCTCTGAGGCCGGCACTGTCCCTTTGCCCTCTCACTTCTGAGTCACCCAAGGGTGTGCCAGTAAAAACAAAGACCTCCCTTCAGAAAGTTCCCCACCCCCTTGGCCTTCACTTATTAAAAATAACCTGGTAAGGAATGGAGCCCCAAGCTCCTGCATTTCCCCTCACCTGACCTTCGGGTCAGCCTGGGGCCTCCTTGCTGGCACAGCAGCCGCCTGGTGGGAAGACAAAGAGGGCCCTTCAGGCCCCAGGAAGCCACCCTGCTTCTGCCCTGGTCTGGATGCCTTTGCAGGCGGCAGGGAAGACCTGAACAAAGGTCCGTCCTAAACAAAGCCTCCTCTTCTCGTGCACCTGCTTGCGGGGAACTGGACCCCTCAGACAAATCCGATACGAATTCACTGTCCTCCTAGAGGCACTTGGCAGGACCTCAGTAAGGTAAGACGGATCAACCTGAGTCTAGCTACTGGGCCCAAACGCTTCTTCGTTAATCCTGTTTCTGCCCTGACTTTCCTAACTTCCTGATTTTCTAACATGTGAGAAGTGAGAAATAGGTAAAGCCAAAAAGAACAGCCACCAAGGGAAGAGGAAAGAGAGAGGAGGATTCAGAATAATCCATACTAGACTCTTAGTATGTGAATGCCTTGAAGGGAAGGACTGAAAGTGGGCTGGGTCCTTAGCCAGCCCATGGATAAACTCTTTTCAGACTATCAAAAATGCTCAACAAAATATTAGCATATTGAATCCAACAATATATACAAGAACATAAGTGTACAACGAGGAACTAAAATTTATTCCAGGAACACATGGCTGGTTCAACATTTGAAAATCAATGTAGCCCTGGCTGGTGTGGCTCAGTTGGTTGGAGCCTTGACCTGTAACTGAAAGGTTGCAGGTTCAATTCCCAGTCTGGGTACATAAGGGAGGCAACCAATTGATGCTTCTCTCTCACATCAGTGTTTCCCTCCCTACCTCTCTCTTTAAAAGCAATGAAAAAATGTCCTTGGGTGAGGATTAAAAAAAGAAAAACAAGAAAAAGGAAATCAATGTATGCACCATATTAACACATCAAAGAAGAATGATCAAATACTCATATCAATTGATGCAGAAAAAGCATTGCACAAAATTCAATACTCATTTATGATAAAAACTTTTACCAAACTAGGATAGCATGAAACATCCTTAACTTGATAAAGGATATCTGCAGAAAAATCTCCAGCTGGCGTCATACAGTGATGAGACTGCAAGCTTTCCCCCCAAGATAGGGAACAAAGAAAGGATGTGTTCTCTCTCCACTCTCATTCAACATACTTCCAGAAGTTGCAATAAGGTAAGAAAAAGAAATAAAAGGCATATAAATAAAAAACTTTTTTATTTGTAGACAACATGATTTCCTATGAATAAAATCCCAAAGACTCTACAGAAAAAGATCCAAGGACTAATGAGTTCAATAAATGCAAGATTAATATACAAAAATCAACTGTATTTCCATATATTAGTAATAAACTGAAATTAAACATTAGAAATAGATAGGACTATTTACAGTAGCAGCCAAGAAGCGGGGACATACTTTTTAGGTTTAAATCGAACTTTGTAGTATGCTGGAAACTATAAAACACTGATGAAAGAAATCAAAGAAGATCTCAATAAAAGGAGAAATATAACGTGTTCATGGATTGAAAGATACAATATTGTTAATATCAGTTCTCCCCAAAGTTATATACAGATTCAGCATAATCCCAATCAAATCCCAGCAGGCTTTTTGGGTAGAGATTGGCAAGATGGCTCTAAAATTCACATGGAAAGAAAGGCAAAGGGGTTACGAGGTGGGGACGGGTTGACGACAAAGTGAAGCACAGGGTTATTCTGGAGGTGAGGAGGCTGTTTTAGATCACACTGTGGGGAGGGATGCATGATTCTATGTATTTGCCCACATGCACGGAAGTGTTCTAGAAGTTGTGACATCGACCGCAGTGATGGCGGTGTGTATTCTGTGAATGTGCCCCGGAGCACTGAGCTGTGCACTTTAAATGAATGAACTGTGCGGTATGTGCCTTAGTTACAACAAAGCTGTTACCAAGAAAAACCTTTTTTTAAAAAACCCCCAAAAACTAAAAAAGAAAATCTTAAAAAAAAAAAAGACATCTGCACAGAGATGGTCAGATGATACCGTCAAACCGCAGAGTGAGAGGTCATGGAGATAAGATGAAATTAAGACATGGCAGCCCTCACTGCGCTGTGTAAAAAGCTCACTGCGGCATCTCCACAGGGGTTTTTCAGAACCGTGACTTTCTCTGCCCTGAAATTTCTCGATACCCACAGAAAAACCTTCCAGAAAAGCCCCTGATGTAGGAATGGCACCACCCCCAAAACTCACAGTGGATCTACCCCGGGGCCCAGGCTTTTCTGAATTCGCCAAGGAATTCCTATTCTGATCCTGTCCATTTGCAAACACTCAGGGTGGGGCAAAGTAGGTTTACAGTTGTGAGTATGTGAAACAGTTTATTCTTGCATTATTATTTATTAATCATTGTATTATTTTCCATACAAATGGAAATAGACTTTTGCTTCACCTTGTGTGCATGTATATATATATATATATATATATACACACACACACAGTGCTCTTGACAATTTCCCTCCTACTTTCCTGGAGACAACTTTGAGACCAAGAAAAAGGATATGATTTGTCTGGGGTTACTCAGCTTATGGGTAGCAGAGGCAAGAGCCAATGTGATGTACTTTCTCCACCACCTCAGGGCTCTTCTGCTTGGTCAGAAACACAAGCCTGGCACATACCATGTGCTCTACACTTGATAGCTAAATGCAAAATAAAGTGTCTGCAATACCCGGATGAAGGCGGGTTCCCTCTCCATTCAGTCACTGACTTGTCCCAACCCAACATTCCCATCGAAAGGACCAGAGCAGACTCATAGGAACAAGATGGTCAGGACATGCAGAGGGGAGAAGAGGATGGACAGCTTGTAGGCCACAGAACTACAATGAGTATTAAGAAGATGATCAGTTGATTTCTGAGAAAAATATTAAAAATGAAAGCTCTCACGAGAGCACTGAAAGGAGGTGAGAGAGTAATAACTAACGTTTTCGCAGAGCTCAAACACTTCACATAGGATCGGCATGGTAACCCTCGGGGCCAGGTAATATCATCAGCCCCACTTCACAGATGAGGAAACCGAGGCACAGAGAGATCAGGTGACTTACCCGCACTGCCTCGTACTAGCTATGTGATCTGGAGAAGCGACATAAGCTCCCAGAGCCTCAGTTTTCCCATCTGGAAAGTGGGGATGACAAAGAGCACCCCACTTGGAGGGCTCTCTCACCTGAGGTAATACCTGAAGAGCACTAAGCACAGCACTTGGCATGCATTACATGTTCTGTCGTGTAGTAAATGCAAAATAAAACCCTCGTGGGGTGCATGGAACAATGTTATCACGGTAAGCAATCTGCAGGCCCCATGAAATAACATTCCTGGATTACCATTTCCTCTTCCTTACCAGAATTTTCTGGAAGGAGTCTTTCTGTGCCTTGAATTAGAAAGTAAATCGAAGCCACCACTTTGTCAGCCGTCCTTTCCTTCCCAGGGGAGAGGGCCTGCCTTGCGTTGCCTGCCCTTTGTTTTTGTTCACATTTCCCTTGGCCCCGGAGAGTGGAGACTGATATTTACTCAAAGTGGACATCTGTTTGGGGGCAGATGGTCTTGGCCACTTGAATATTTATCATCTTAGTAATTTGTATTTGAACTCTCCCCAAAGTAAGAAGGCAATGGAAGGAGCCTGAGTGAGAAATGTCAGAGACGAAGGGAAGAGCAGAGTCGCCCCAAATGGGAACTAGGAACAGTGTTGAATTATCATTACAAAGAGCCACAAAGAAGGTGCAAACTTTCAAAGTCAGTGCAAAGTTAAGAACGAAAATTGAACTAAAGCTTAGGTTGGTCACTAAGGAATGAGGTGGGGTGGGGGGGTAGGTCCCTAGAAAGAGATTCTGAAACATATTCCCAGGCCCCATGGCAGTTAAGGGGCAGACATTACATGAGAAAAGAAGCAAATAATTTGAAGTAGGGAACCCCATGCTATGGCTTCAAATATATCCTGTTAAATGAAAATAGCAACGTGAAAACTGAAAAAAGCCAGGTGCTCACTGTATAACGGAGGGACCAGGCTGACAACACCTGAGCCCGTCGATCAGTCCTGACGCCATGAAAATAAAGACTGCCAGACATCATGTGCTGCCTGCTGGAAATACCCAGCACCACCCAGGAAGAGGCCCTATGGCAAAGCTGAACCTGATGAAACTCTAGATCCAACTGCCAACCTGTAGGGAACACGGGACTGAAGAACCTGCTGGTGACACCACAGGAGTGCACTCGGACACACCTACTCACTGGGAAGGCACCACAGGAATAAATGACCACACTTATTCAGGATGTGAATTGTAAGGAAAAAGGAGGGAAAGGAACCCACAGATGAAGAGAGACGAGAAACACATGAGTGAAATACAATTAAGTACTGTGAGAATTGCTCTGAATGACAAGAATTGGTGCTTCAACGGGGGCAGTTATAAGAGAAATGTAAATTAGAAAACTGAGTAAAAGCAAACTTGTTTTATAATAGCTCCTCATTATTATAATCTTATAATGGCCAATGAACTGGTTTATTCGTTCTCATTATATCACGGTCTATATGGACCATATTCACGCTGTAAATTAGAAATTATTTTGAAATCAACATTTATATCCTATAAGTGAATAATCCCATCCCTCAGAATTTCTCTTTAGGAAAATTAGTCAGAAGAAAGTTCTATAATAAGATTTACATTTTGGGAGGTAAAGAACCAGAGAGTAAATGTTTTGGGGTTTTAGGCCAGACAATAGCTATTTGCAACTATTCAACTCTACCATGTAGTGCAAAAGTGGCCGTATGCATTCATAAATGAATGGGTTTGGCTGTGTACCAATAAAGTTTTATTAAAAAAAAAAAAACAGCTGGCAGGCCGAATTTGGATAGCAGGCGACAGTTTGTCAACCCCTGCAAATGCTCAGTGTAATATCATTTACAGTAGCTAAAAGCTTAAAAATGACCTCCATGTTCAACCGGGAATGGTTATGAAAGAATACACACTTAGACAATTGCATGTATTATGCATAATTATGAAGATTTTTATAGCAACAGAGACATGTTACTAAATATTCGATTTTATAATAAAAAATAAGAGGGAAGCAGAATCCATGGCTGTAATCAGTAGGACTACAGCCCTGCAAGCTTCTATACACGCACACAACGGAAATGTTTGTGGCCCTGGCCAGGTAGCTCGGGTGGCTGGAGTGTTGTCCCGACGCATCAGGGCTGCCACTGGGGTCCCCGGTCAGGGCACGTACAAGAATCAACCAATGAATGCATGAATGAGTGGGACAACAAATCCATGTTTCTCTCTCACTTCCTCTCTCTAAAAATAAAAAACAAGAACAAAAATGTGTGGGATTTGTGCAATGGTGGACCGTGGGTAAATTTTGTCTTTTAATGCTTTTGGATCGAATTATGTTAATGTGGCTCTAATCATAGTGGTGCAATAATATCAAATCTCAGAAATCAAATGCTAACTCTAGAGAATCCCTTCGGTGGAAAACGCAGATGAAGCAGGTACGTTAATGCGCTCACCGCACCATCATCCCTCCAGCAGCTCCTACGAGACACTTGACGACGATGGAGCAGTTGCCAAACCCCGGCAGAGCCACCACTGACCCACTTCTGTGGCCCTCGGCTCTCCCACACCCCATCACTACTAGAAACCACATTCGGTGGGCTCACCAAGAAACTCCCAGCTCCCTGGAGGAATTTCTTCTCTCCAGCTCTGGGCCTTTGCACAGGTTGTTCCCTCCCTCCTCCAGAATACTCTTTCAACCTTTTCCTCCCGCCCTGCCCCTTTGCATGCTCAGGTCTCAGCCTGAAGTTTCCTTCCCCAGGAAGATGTGACCACAGCCTGCAGAGGACTCCTGTTATCTGTGCTCGCAACATCCTCGGCTTCCTCCGTGATGCTCAGACCTGTCACACTAACCACGCGTCACTGATTCAAAGATGTTCATTCTTGCACATCTGCACTTCCCTCAGTGCAGCGGTGGGTCCTACAGCGGTGGCTGGCGAGACGGGACAGCAGCTGTGGACTGGTTACTACTGCCTGCCATGTGCCAGCATCGAAACTTGCAGAGTGGGGGTAAGCAGCAAGGGGGACATCCCAGAGCAAGAGTGGAGCACTCTGCAAAGCCCTGGGATCCAGAGGTCTGTGGGGATGATGTGGCAGGATGGTGCGTCAAGCATGCTTAGCATCATTCCCAAAACAGGAGACCAAGGGCAGCTCATGAGCCGGGCGCCAGTGGCTTTTAGTTCCTTTATGGATTCTTGTAAGGAAAGCTGCCATGCTCGCATGCGTGGTGGCACGGAGGATGATGGTGTGCAAAAATACATTTTTACAAAAAGTAGTTTAGGGGGGCTCTGACTATAAAAAGTTTTAAGGATATCGTAACCAATTTATTTTCCTTCACCAGTTTTCCTTGGGGGTCCAACCTGCAGCCCGCCCAACACAAAATCATAAATTTATTTGAAACATTATGAGATTTTTTGTGATTACGTGTTGTAATGTATTTAATGTGTGGCCCAAGACAACTCTTCTTCTTCCAGCGTAGCCCAGAGATGCCAAAAGGTTGGGTACCCCTGGATGAATTCACAAGAATATAGAAAAATCTCCGTTCTATTGAGTCTGAAAGACCTTTTTCAATAATCATAACATAAAAATTCTAAATGATAAAATGGATTTGAGTCATCATATAATTAAAAACATTTCCTTCCTTCCTTCCTTTCTTTCTTAGCAGTGCCTAGAACAATGGTGCCTTAGAGGTGAGGAAATACCACACCTGTTCAGCTGAGTTTTCAGCCCCTGGGGGAGGGGGTGGACCTGCCTTGTTCACGCTGTACCCCCAGGAGCTGGCACAGACCTGGGGCAGCAGAGGCATCAAATAACTGATGAAGTGACTCGAAGTAGCCTTAGCCAGGCAAAGAGACGTGGCTAGGACAACACCAAAGGGCTAGCTCCTGAACCAGACATGGAAATCCGAAAGTGAGCTGGCCACATTTGGCACTCGATTCTATTAGTCTTTAATCCAATACAGTAATGTCATTATTCAGTGTTTCCTGGTGTTGTGGTAAATTAGGAACCTGTCCGACAGTTTGACACACTGACAGACTCTTCTCTCATCCCTCAGCCTGTCTCTGTTTACCTTGGCGTAGGAACCCGCTGTTTTGATGGTGTGAGTCAGTGGAAAGCTGTCAACTCCACTAAATCAGAAAGAAAGGTGTTGTCATGCTGGCAGGCAGTGCAGAAACTGCATCTTCATCAGAGCTCTGGTTGGGCATCCCGCCCTCTCCTTGCTGGGGTCCTCGCCTGCATCTTCTCACCGCCTGTTCTCAGAGACTCCCCGCTTCCCAGCCTGCAGGCCCGATGTGAGGTGCCCCAGGCCCCGTAGCACATTCTGGGCCTGGTGGAGGGACCCTTCCCCACCCCTCGGCAGGCGCCTCCCAACACAACATCCGCTGTGTCTTCTAAGGAAGGCCCGACTCAGTCAAGCACCTCGCCCAGGCTGACCTTTGGAAAGGAGTGCGAATTGCATGCCTCACATGGAATTACAAAGGCTGCCCTCTGTGGCTCAGTTGGTTGAGCAATTCCTGCAAAGCAAAAGGTCGCCGGCTGGATTCCTGTTCAGGGAACTTGCCTGGGTTGTGGGCCTGGTCCCTTGTGGTGGCACATGTGGGAGGCAACTGAGCAATGTTTCTCTCTCACATGGATGTTTCTCTCCCTCCCTTCTCCTCTCTCTAAAAGTAAAGAAATAAAATCTTAAAAAAATACAAAGGCTGTAAGAAATGCCTGTCTGCACAGTGGTCACCCAGAAACAACCCACACGGTGAAAGAGGAAGCATGAGTTTTGGGGGAACAGCTAAATATATCTACCATCAAGTTAACCCCGTGTGGCAATATCTGACTGCATAATTACCATGAATTCTGATGCTTGGCAAAAAAATATGAAAAATAATAGTACCTAAATGACAGGGCTGCTGGGAGCATTCAATGAGGTAAATCACGTCAAGTTCTTAGAACAGGACTTGGTAGGGGGTAAGACCTCAATAACTTTTACCCATCGACTCAACTTGAACTAACAGCTAACTTCAGATGAGAAGGCAGTGAAAGGGACTTTTGTGAAAGCAAAAACACTGAGATAAGGGGAGCCGTGACCCAATCACGTTCCCTGTTGCTTTTGCCTCCATCATACCTACAACATGCGGGCATCAGAAGGGCCCTCCAAACCAACTTCAGCGTCCAGTGCTGGGGCTGCTTGGTCCTGGACTCTTCACAAATGTCCAGGTCGTGGAAGACAAGAAAGACTGAGAAGCCGTTCCAGATTGAAGGAGATCACAGACACACGACAACTGATTGTGGGACCCGGGATGGGATCCTAGGCCAGAAAAAGGACATGAGTGGGTCAGCTGGTGAAATCTGAACACGGCTGGTGGGTCAGATAATAGCACTGGTGTCGTGAATTTCCTGACTTGGGAACTGCACTGCGGACAGGTCAGAGAAGTTTCCTTCTTCATAGGAAATGCACACTGAAGTGGTTCAGAGAAAAAATAATACATATAGAAAGGAAAAGGATTAAACCAATGTAGTACATGTTTACAAATGGAGAACCTGGGGGAAGGGTGTATGGGAAGTTCTTTGTATTGTCCCCGCAACCTTTCTATAAATCTAAAAATGATTTATAAATAAAAAGTCACAAAAGTGTGTATATAAAGTTTGAAATCATTGGGCACTGCTATAAACATTTTAAAACTAGCAACTATATTTAATAAGCAGTATATTAAGCAGGTCTAACTTGACCACCTTAACACATATTTCTTGAGCTGCAGTATCTTATCTTTAAAGATTCTACCAGAATGCTGTAAGGTTTGGCAATCTGGTGGTTTGGGGGGAGTTGGGGAGGCTTCACCCAATGCCTGCGGAAGGACAGATGCATGCTTCTTTGCAATGCACTTCTCATCTTTTGCCTCCACTCTGTCGTCTACATTCTCCTCGTGCTTTTGTATTTCTGTGTCTTTATATTTCTGCTTTTGTTCAGCAGAAATTCCAGTATTGCTTTCTCTTTGAATAAGCAATTAAGGGTAACGATGTGCTAAAATAAGGAAGCTCGAGATGTAATTGCTGACCACAATGGCCGAGGGTGGCTGTTACCTCTCTGAAACTTCTCCCCTGGAAACGAACAAGCCCTTCTGAAAGACGAAAACATTAAATGTCTGTTGTCTACCATGCTGAAGATTTTTAGAATCTGACCACAACGGAAAGTCCTTAATTGGCTGGATTAGTTTTCTCTGGCTGCTGTAACCGGTGATCACAAACTTGGTGGCTTAGAAAAATAAAAAACTTAATTCTTTCACAAATATGGAGGCCAGAAGTTCGAAATCAGTATCCCTGGCTCCAACCAAGGCGTCAGCAGGATGGCACTCTCTCTGGAGACTCTAGGGAGAATCCAGACCTTGTTTCTGACAGCTTCCGGTGGCTGCCCTAGCATCCTGGGCTCGCGGCCATGTCACTGCGATCTCTGTCACACCTGCACATCCCCATCGCCTTCTCCGTCTATGTGTCACTTGCAAAAACAGTTGTGTTGGATTTAAGGCCCATCCGGATAATCCAGACAACTATATGTTGAAGTAACGCTCACATCTATACGTACGGGCTTGATGTCACCATGACCTGTGACAGCAGACTTACTGTCAGCAAGGAGACACCCATCAGGCCCGGGGATGCAAGTTATGCTGCAGAGTGTTTCCTCTGCCCAAAGTGGTAGCCAGAAACAGGACACACTGCTCACACACAGCGACACTTGAGGAACCCTTGTCAAACCAACATCAGTTATCAACTCAAGAGTCAGAGGTGTCTCTTTACCACGTGACACTCAAAACAGCACGTGTCAATAGGCCCCCATCTCTGAAGTCAAACACCTGTTCTCCAGGAAACTTTCCCCTGGTTACGGTGTCAGGGCCTTCCAAGAAGTTAAAGCCGATGCAGTCAAATTTATACCGCAAGTCATTGCTTGTAATTCTGCCATGAAAGGTTATGGGAATAATTGTTCTCCCTCTTGGTTTTGTTTTTCACTCCGTAAACATTGATTTGTTTTCTTCTCCCCTCGTTTCAAATAGGAGTTGAAAAAAATAACAACTCTTTAAGTGAACAGCAGAAAGTAACACCAACAGTCCTGTGTGGCCATGGCAGGGGTGGCTCGGTTAGTTAGAGCATCATCCTTTATACCTAAAGGTTGGAGGTTCGAATCCTGGTCAGGGCACATACCTAGGTTGCGGGTTTGATCCCCGGACGGGTAGATATGGGAGGCAACCAATCGATGCTTCTCTCACACATTGATGTTTTTTTTCTCCCTCTCTGTCTCTCTCTCCCCCTTCCTCTCGCTCTCTAAAATCAATAAACATATTAAACAAAACCAGTCCTGTGTGGTCTGCCAGGCAGCTGCCTGGCATGGTAGGCCCACAGGAATCTTGGGCAAAAATTCTAATAAACCGGTTTTGCAGGTGGAAGGAGGCTGTAGTCAGGTGTGTCCCCAGAGTGGATCAGCTTAGAGCCTCAGCAGAGATTAGACAGACGAGAAGCAATTCGGATGGCTCCTGGGGAACAGAAGCGGGCACTCCATTCATTGCTGCCCTGCTCAATGGGCTCCCTTCAACCAGGTCAGTGTGTCCCTTCCCCAGCTAGGGCAGGGGGCACCTGCTGTCGACTCCTCCCAGCTACAACCTTCTAATGATTTCCCTTGGTTGGCTGCAGCTGTCTGGCTCAGAGGTCCGAGGGCATAGCCAATAAATCGCACAAATAGCCAATAAAGGGTACAAAAGCAACTCCGTTGTCCCAAAGCACATTGTCTCAAAGCACTTTCCAGACCTCCCTGAAAAATCAGGCTAAGGCTAGACTTCTGAAACCCATCTTTGTCTGGCTCCTTCTCCTGCCATTGCCTGCTTCCCTCACTCAACCAAATAGTCGCACCAGAATCCCCATCTCTAGTTCTACACCCAGGGAAGCTGTCTTCAAGACTCCCTGGGATAAATGTCGGGAAATTCCAAGAACAATGCTGATCCTGTAGGTCTTCCTGTTCCCAAGAATTTGCAGGCTCTTAATATCTTAAAGTTAAGTGGGATCCTAGAGCAGTAGGACTCCGATCGCTGTCTGAACACTAAGCAGGGTCTCTCTCGATGCCAGCGGCTGCGGTAGGCCCCTGACACCCTCTGGGAAAAGATCACAGGTGCCATATGAGAATCTGAGTTACTGGACAGATGGAAAAATTACCAAGAGCAGACAACATCTGGCCGAGGAAATCTCCTTTTCAGAATTTCTCCTTCTGTTCCTCTTGTACACACAAAACTGCGATATGTACAAGGGTATCCTCAACAAGAAGATAACAAAAAAAAAGGAGAAATAACCAAAATGCCTGCCGACAGGGGGTTGGGTAAACACATTTACTGTAGTAAATCCATTTTCTAAAACACAATGCAGCTGTGAAAGTGGATGAGTAGAATGAGAAAATTCTAGTGGCTATGGAATTATCTCCAAGATGGAAAGATAGGCAATAAAAGTAAAGAACAGTGAGTATAGTAGGTTCCCATCTCTGGAGAGAGAGCGTGCGCGCGCGCGCGCGCGCACACACACACACACACACACACACACACACACACACACACACACACACAAACTCCTGAAGAATCTACAAGTGACTGGTATTACTGGTAGCCTCCAGAGAGGAAGAGTGAGAGTTGGGGGACTTTTTGACATCTTGATTGTGTAGATATTAATTATTCAAAAAAGCAAGCAAATTTTTAACAATTGTACAACCACAGTTACTATTTAAACCCAAGTTTTTATTTTTTAGAAGCGCTCTGGGAAGAGACCATGGAAGAGGGAGGGACAGCTGCGAGACGAAGGCAGTTCTTCAAGCCTAGTGGCCGCAGGGAAGGCCCCCACAGCTTGCTCACCTGTAAAGTGGGAATACATGTACCAGTACCTCCTAGGGACGCTGCAGTGACGAGCGAGTTCTTGCATAGAAAGCACTCAGCACATGCCCAGAGCAAGAACTCAACAAACGGATCTACTCCACAGGAATTCAATGACCTACGACCACAGCTCACATTAAGATTTTATTATTATTACTAATATGGCCACTGTACCTTCTGCTTCCTCACTAAGGAGCAGCCATAAGGGTGCAGACCCGATGCAGGACACATGGGCTGCTCCGGGCAGATGAAGTACCTACTGCTAAGTCACTCAAACAGCACATGTCTATCATTTCACAGTTTCCTTTGGTTGGGGGCCCGGCAGGAGCCCTCCGCTCAGGGTCTCACGGGCTGCAGGCAAGCTGTCGGCCAGGCTGTGGTTTCAGCTGTGGCTTGGGGCCCTCTCTGCAGCTCACGTGGTTGTGGGCGGAATTTGGTTCCTTGCAGCTGTAGGACTGAGGGCCCCTAGTTTCTCACTGGCTGTCAGCTGGCGGCTGCTCTCGGCCCCTAGACACCCCCTTCGACGCTGGCCCTGTGACCGCCTGCTAGGCTTTCTCCCAACAAGGCAGTTTACTTCTTCAGGGCCAGGCAGAGAAACTCTCCATTTGGGCTGGACATAGTACCTCTTTTAAGGATTTTCACCTAAGTCAGGCCCACCTGGAGATAACCTCCTTTTGACTAACTCAGAACCAACTAGTTTGGGATCTTAATTATATCTGCAACATCCCCTCACCTTGGCATATAACATAATCACGAGCATGACATTCCATCACCTTTGCCATATTCTGTTGGTTAGAAGCAAGTCCCAGGCCCTACCCACACTCAAGAGGATGGAGTTACACACGGCTGGGACTCAGTGGGAGTCACCCTAGGTGTGTCTGCCACAGTGGGCGAGCCACACTGGAGAGAGGGCGCACCACAGTGTACAGAGGCTAGCCCTTGGCCATATCGAGGTTCAAGTGCTGGCTCCAGAACTTAATGGATATTTTGAACCTTGGGCAAGTCGCAAAACCTCTCAGCCTCTGTTCAATCATAAGAAGGGGAAGCAGCACACAGAGTCTCTAGAAAGGTTAAACAAAGGGAGACTGCAGGTGAAATCACCTGACAGTAGAAGAGACACTCAAACCTCAGGTCTCCTGTCTGGAGGAGCTCATGACTTAAAACCAGGGATAATACAGGGCTGGGCAGAAGTAAGTTTACAGCTATAGGTGGAACAGTTCATTCTTGTATTATTATTTATTAATGACGGTATTATTTTCCACACGAATAACTGTAAACCCACTTATGCCCACCCCCGTATCAATGGCTTTTTCTGAAATCTTCCAGCAGCCCTGTGGGTGACATATGAAAACGCTTCATAAAACACTGCACATACTGTCTGTTCAATACCTCAGGGAGGGGCTTTCCCCACTCCAGCTGATCTCATTTCTGGGGGAAATTGTCGCCAGCACCTGAAACTGTCACACCTCACAGCCCCTCCTTTTAGGTCTGCTACCATGTGCCCACCAACAAAAAGCCAAATTGGGCAAATTATGGTACAACCAAATAACGGACTCAGTTGCTGCTATCACGTCACTGTCAAACAAGGTTTAATGACATGGGAAAAGACTCATGACCCCAAGCTGTCCTTCTATGAGCTCAAGATCTGGACTCAAACTTCCTGATCTAAAAATCCAGCCCATTATTTATGTGTTTGGACAAGTTACCTAACCTTCTGCGCCTCAGTAAACTGCAGATGATGACAGATCTACCTATCACGAGGATAAAATGAGGCGACACACCGAGCCGAGTGGCTGTCACCTAACTCAATCATAGATGCTATTATTATTAAAGTACCACTTTGAAAAAAGGAGAGGTACAGGTAAAAAAAAAAGACTTCTTCATAAACAGTATTAGCATTGCTGCTGCCTTCTTAGGGCAATAAAGAAAACCTAAGAGGAAGAGGTGAGTAAAAATACACTGAGGTCATGCTGTACCTGGCAATTCCCTCTGCTTCCAGAAGCTTCCAATGTACTCTGTACCCAAAAGCATTTAATTTATTTCTCCTTCTTCCTCCTTGCCATTCCCTTCTGAAGGAACTTTAGTTTCTCCATCTTTAAAAATGAGGATGATACTTAAGTTTCACAGCAGTCCTTTCTGGGAGTAATAAATATATAGAGTCCAGCAGAAGTAACATCTGCTTGAGTGTGGTTGGTAGGGTAATACTATGGGTGTAACAATTTATAGTTTTAATTTGAATAGTTCACCTAAAATGGCATATGGTGTGCTTGAGAGTGATAGTGTTATGTTACAGAATGACATGTATATGATTTTGTAATAAAAAAGGGGCATTTTTGTGGTGCTGGGCCCTGAATATAAACCACTCCAAAGGCGACTTCACTTTCTTTCTCTATCAATCTGTCCTTCTATCTACCTAAAGTTGAAAAAAAAAAAACAACAAAAAACTGAGTGTGGCTGCCCGGGGAAAGGAAGAGCCATGTTACTGCCACTTCTGTTTAAACACAAACCTGGGGACCCGCTTTCTCTGCGGGGGGAGGGGGGCGCTGAGCAGCGTCTCGGTGAATGGTTTCCGCCTGCGAGAGCGGTCAGGGCCCGGGGGCGAGCGATTCCATCCCGTGCACCTCCTTCCCCTTCAGAAGTCCCGAGACCTCCGAACAGCCAGCAGCCAGCGCGAGGCCCTGAGCCAGGCCTCTGGTGCCAGGGGTTGCTAAAGACCCCAGTGAGGAATGCCAGGGAGTGAGCAGCGGGCGAGGGAACCGCTGAGCCAGACGGGTGACAAAGAAAGCATGTGGCAGGCGGCAGGTCAGAGGGAGGCTGTCGCGGGCGGGGCTGGCGGCGTGCCTGGGCCGGCCCAGCCGGGCAGATGGCAGGGGGAGGAAACAGATGGGAGGCCAGCGGCCGGAGCAGGAAGCGCAGCGCTAGGAGCCAGGGACCAGGGGCCGGGAGAAAGGAGCGGAGAGGTGTGTCCCTGACCCGGGAATGTAAATAAATACACTGACCCACACAGCGAGTCCCCCGAAGTGAGATTTAGGGGGGACTCCAGGACCCACGCTAATGCCAGACACACCCGTGAGCCTCTCTCCACATACACACCTACATGCCACCCTCCCTGGGGCAGCCTGCTGGATGCTTCAGCTGGTGTTTTCTTCAGTGCCATCTCCTCGGGGCAGTGGTCCCCAACTTGGGGGCAGGTGGTTATTTGGGATACCCTGGAGAAGAATTCCTGCCAGGATTTAAGAAATCCACATGCTATGCAACTTGAATAAGTAAGGTCATGCACCTGTGTGGTACTATATCATTCTTCCATATTGGCAGACGCTGTTGCCATGACTTATAAAAACAAGTGCATTTAAAAGCACAGTGGGATTTTCTAGCCCATCCATGTCATTGTGTCTTTTCCAAATCATCAGACACCAAAAATACCAGTACAGCTTAAAGTATGATTGCTGTCCCATTTGGTTCCTTGAAATTTCTGGATGGTAAAGGGATACCCGTTAACCTCTGGATGTTAAAAAGTCTAGACAGTGGTTTAATGCCACCTGCTCAGAATGGCGAGAAGCACTTCATTTCTCTCTGTGAAAGGTCACTGCCATCTATTCTGAGGACGTGTTTGTGGATTTGTACATTAGAAACTTCTCTGCAAGAAGTTCATCATGGCCTCGTTTGTACCTGGGCAGAACTGAGCCACAATAAGGGGAGGGGGCTGGGCACATCGACCATGCTACGTCTATGACTGGCTACAACACTTAAAAACCAAATTGCAGCCCTGGCTGGTGTGGCTCAGTGGATTGAGCACCGGCCTGCAGACCAAAAGGTCACCGGTTCAACTCCCAGTCAGGGCATGTGCCTGGGTTGCACCGCCAGGTCCCCAGTTGGGGGTGTGAGAGAAGCAGCCAATCGCTGTTTCTCTCCCTCTCTTTCTCCCTCCTTCCCCTCTCTCTAAAAATAAATAAATAAAATCTTTTTAAAAAATCAACCAAATTGTAGGTGAACATTAAGTGACATGAGAAAACGTTCATCACATATTAAGCAAAAAAAAAAAAAAAAAAAAAAAGAACCCTGGCTGGTGTAGCTCAGTGGATTGAGCGCGGGCTGGGAACCAGAGGGTCCCGGTTCGATTCCCCGTCAGGGCACATGACTGGGTTGCAGGCTGGGTCCCCAGTGAGGGCCATGTGAGAGGCAACCATACATTGCTGTTTCTCTCCCTGTCTCCCTCCCTTCCCTCTCTCTAAAAATAAATAAAATCTTAAAAAAAAAAAAGAGCATTTTACAAAACATATATAGTATCCTAATTTTGTAGGAAAAAACCCCAAAGACCAAACACCCACACTGTATCTGTCTACTATGAAACAGTATATAATTTTACTTTAATAGGAATCTCAGTGGAGAGGGAGGGGGTCTACTTCCTTCTTCTTTGTGTCCCCAAGCTTCTACAAGGAACAGGTTGTGCCTTCCGTAACTAGGAATAAAGCCTGGAATTTACTTTGGTTTAGTATTTTTATTTGTTTGACCAGTGATGGAAGCAGTTCCTTGTTCTTGGGTCAGGACTGGGCTGGAGTCAAGGAACCTTGGCAGTGGGGCTGCTGCCCTTAACTGTCCCGCTTCCAGGAAATGGGACGGGGGGTGCAGACTGCCTCTGGGAACCACACTGGTGCCCGCTGCTACATGGACCCCGACAACGTAGAAGGGTGGGCCGTTCTGGGCTGTGCTGGGCACTTCTCCACCCACAGGCCTATTCATAGCTAGTCCAGAGGCTGACGTCATCCACAGTCTAACTGCATTTGGGAACTGGCCTCCTCCCCAGACTCACACACCCCTCAGGTTCCACCCAGCCTAGCTACACTCCTTCAGTGTAATTTCCGTCAAAACATCTCTCAGATATGCAGTATTTGCTGTGGCCTCATTTCTATCCTGAAATGAATTAAATGGATACCTAACGTGATCCTAATCCCCAAAGAGATTTCAACAAAGTTCCAAAATGACCCCTATTTCAGTGGCGGGTAAAGATTGACATAATGCTTCCCTGATGTTCTTAGAATAAGGATCACACCCTTGCCATGGTCTGGCAGGCCTGGGATCGTCTGGGGCCTGCAAATTTTTCCAGGCTCACGCAGCCTGTCCTACCCTTGTTCCTTCCACTCCAAACACAGCAACACTTCGTCCTCCAGACTCAGAGCCATCGTCTGTGCTCTTCCTGCTTCTACTAATGCTGTTCCCCCATCCTTCAAATGTCTCTTCCTCAGAGAAGTCCTTCCTTATCCCCTAGACAGGTCAGACCCTTTAGCTAATTCTCCATGGCACTGGGTAGCCCTCGTTCATAGCCTTTATCCCAATTTGTAATTACATGTTCATAATTAGTTGATTAATGTTTCCCCTATTAAAGCAAAGGAGGACAGGGACTGATCTGTTTTGTTTACTGTACTATCCACAGTGTCCTAGCAGGCAGTAAGTGCTCACATATTTGTTGAATAAATAAGTGAACGTTCTGGAAGACACTTGGGTTTCCATCTTCGCTGCCTGTGGAACTAGACATTCTGAACCTCCGTGCATACCATGTTTCTGCAGATGTCACAGTCTTTTTCCGCACAGGCAGAAGGGACTGTCTTGTTCACTGCTACGTTCTACATGCCTCACACCGAGTTAAGAAGATAGTGGACATTCCATAAATGAGATGAAGTCTCTTTCTAACTTCTGGGGGAGAGGGTTCAGAGTTGCCCAGATATTGGCTCATGCCATGCTATGCCTTCTTCCTGCTCACCTCCCTCCCTCCCCAGCATATCACTTCTCTCCAACTGAACCATACCGAACGAAAGCACTTGAGAGAGAAATGGGGCACGCCCAACCTGACAAACTCACACTCACAGACTTTTTGAGAGCAAGGGCTATGCCACAGCCCCATTTCTGCAGAAATGGAAATGAACATGGCACTCATAAATGTATGCTGGATAAATGAACTGACTGCTGGGAAGAGTTCGAACAAACACAAGCAAGGGCCCCCAGGCCCCTCCAGACCCCGCGGCCTTCCACTCGTCTCAGGCCCCTCAGGCACCCAGGTGATGTCAGGGGACTCTCTGAGGATCCAGGAGGACATTCCTTCCTCTACTAGTGGACATGGTGGGGCACCAAGGGAGGTTCTTGGAGTGTCACTGTGGTCTTCCCATACCCGATGCTTCACGCAGAGTATCCCTTCCCCAACCCCAAACTCTTCCCTAGATCTATCTCTTTTTATCAACTTTATTGAGATACAGTTCACACACTTAGAGCATATAATTCAGAGGTTTTTAGTGTATTCACGGAATTGTGCAACCACCGACCCCAATCAGTTTAGAACATTTTCATCACCCCAGGAAGAAACTCCCCACCTACTCCCCATTACTCCCAAACCCTCCAGCCTGAACCACTTTCCGTCTCTGCACATCTGCCTATTCTGGGCCCATCATCTCAGCGGAACCACATACCACGTGGCCTTTGTGCCTGGCTCCTCTCATTTAGCACCATGTCTTCAAGACTCACCGGTGCTGCAGTGTGTGTCAGTAGTTCATCCCATGTTCTGCTGGGTAATATTCCATTATACGGATATACCACGTTCTGTTTATCCATTCACCAGTTTACAGACATTTGGGTTGTCTCTCCCTTTTGGCTGGGAACCTTCATGTACAAATTTTTGTGTGGATGTGTTTTCATTTCTCTTGAGTATACACCTAGGAGCAGAACTGTTGGCTCACATGGCAACTCTATGTTTGCCAAGTTGGCTGTATCCAATTGACATTCCCAAAGCAAAAAGAGGAAGCTGTTCTCCAAAGGAAGAGCCATTTCAATGATGTCTCAAGGTAATAAATACGTTGATAGGTCCATTGATCAGACCATAATGAAAACACTGTAGAGGATGTCTAGGACAGAGGGTCAGAGGTGAGACATCAGTGGTCCAAAAGAGAGACTCACAGAGTGCCCAGCGGGTGGCGCCAGCTGCCTCTGCCCTCTCCCAATGCTAGAACGTGGCTATGAGTTTTCCCACAAAGAAGACAAATGAACATCAAACACCCAAGCAGGTAGCCCAGTAAAGAGGAGAATGGGGAGGAGTTAGACAAGAGGTCCAAGGAGACAATCCTAAATAGTCTCTGTTGTAACAGGACCCTGCTGCACGGGCCCTTTCACTCCCTGGGGAATCTGCTCAAATCAGCCTGCAGCCACAGGAGTTCTCCAGGGAAGGAAGGAGGCGTGCCAATGCCCGGGGCGTGGTTTTGTGCGGCACACACTGGAGCAATTCTCCCAGTCCTATTCTCCTCTTTGGCACAGGCCCCACCAATGTCACCTGCAACCCAGCACAAGGGCCATTAGCTCTAGCCACAGGCGGGAGCTAATTCAGGAGCTTAAAATGAAATGGATGTTTCTCTTCTCCAGTCTTTGTCCACCACACGCATAGACCAACGCGGAGCCTTCTCACCCCACTGCCTTTGTCCCGCAAACTCACAGACCAAGATGGACGCTTCTGATCCCAATCCTTGTCCACCATCACTTGGCCCAGGAATGTCTTCTGGTGCTCAGGTACGCCAGTACCACCCCACCCATCTTTTAAGGAGGCGAGGTAAACTGGCCCCCTCTTTATGGCTGATCAGATCTCTCTTAATCAGAACCAAAAAAAAAATGCCTTGCTCAAAATCAACACTGCTCAGTACAATTTTCCTTTCATTAGCAGTAACTAACATTCCTATATTTCCTAATTTTTGGTCTCTCTAGACGCCATTCTTAGAGAAAAGGGCA
This sequence comes from Micronycteris hirsuta, assembly GCA_004026765.1. Taxonomy (NCBI): domain Eukaryota; kingdom Metazoa; phylum Chordata; class Mammalia; order Chiroptera; family Phyllostomidae; genus Micronycteris; species Micronycteris hirsuta. The sequence goes on from PVJI01002118.1 coordinate 53,521, forward strand.
CTCAGTCGCTTCCTTCAGATCTGGCCCAAGCAGGAAATGAGCGCCCCCTCCACACACACCAGAATGACAGTGTGAAGCATGCGTGGGCAGCTCTCACCCTGCGTCCAGCCCCCTGGGGCTGGTCCCCCTCGGCAGGCCCAGCTTCTGGGGCTGTGTCCTTGTTCCTATCCCCACATTCTTTCCTTCATCCACATCCCGCTTCAAAACGGCCACTTCCCCCTTCACCATTGTCGCTGCAAACTTGACAATGAGTGAAGAGCCGCAAACAGTTCAACCCAGCTTCAACACATAGCCAGCGGGAAAGGCGTTTAAGATGAAAATTTTTAAAAGAAAAATATGGAAGGGAGAAAAGAGTGGGAACGAGAGAACAGGCTGGGCAACATCTGCCCTAGTGGAAGACCCCTGCGCTGTCACACTCAGCCCAGACTTGCATCCGGCTTGGCTCCACAGGTGACCCCCATTCAGGCGACTCCGCCTCCCCCAAATAAGTACGGATTCCTCAAAACGGGCCTTCCTCACTGATCATCTGCCTTCCACGGTCCCCTGAGATGTGGGCACCCCTTTGAACTTGAGAGGGCGGGGGCCCAGGACGGCTGCCCCGGGATCCCAATTCTTTCTCCCCACCCTGGAACGCGAGACCTCTGGACTTCCTTCCAGGGACGAAAGTGCGCACAGAGCGGGGAGCCCTGTGCGCTGGGTTCGGAGGAGAGAGGAGGCCGGGCAGGGGAGGAGGTCGGGTTTCGCTGCCTCAGCGCCGCGGCCTGGGCGGCTCTTCCGCCCCCGCGGCTCGGGTTCGAAGCGGCGCGGCCCAAAGAAGAGGAAGACCTAAAGGAACTTCTGCCCGCGGTTTCCATCAGGAGGCGGGGAGGCTACGCGGAGGGGTGGCTGGAAGAGCGTGGGACCCCGGAGATGGGTCCTCCGGAGCAAGGGCCTGGGAGGGGGGCTGAGTTCCGAGTCCGCGGGGGCTGCGCAGCCAACTTTCGGGGAGGGAGACTTCCTCCAACTTAACTTTGGCGCCGCCGAACCCCGTCCGCCGCGCGATGCTCCGGCGGGTTCCGCCTGGCGCGCCCCCTCCCGGGCCCGGATCCCTTCCTTCCTGGGCCACTGCGTGTGACCCCGGCCTTGCGGCCCCGCCTCTCTTACCATCTGCGCCACTTTCAGCAGGGCCCCATGGGTGCGGGGGTAGACTGGGTCCAGCAGACCCTCCGAAGGGCTCGCGCCCTGCTGTCCCCCGCCAGCCCTGGGTCCGAAGGTGCTGCCGCTGCTGCACGTGGTGCGGACGAGCCCAGCTCCGTGCGACATCGCGCGGCCCTGCCAGCCGGCCGCCTCCCCCGGCCCGGGGACCGAGGGGCCAGATAAGGCGGGGCGGAGACGGGGCGGGGCCGGGGCGGGGCCTGCTCGCGGGTGTGCGGTCCGCGGGCGGAGTGGAGGGCGGGGCGCACACGTCCCACGCCCGGGCGGGAAACGCCCATCCAGCTGTGTTGAAACAAGCCGGGAGGCGCAGGCCGGGCGCTTTCCGGAAAGGTACTGCCGGGAGCGGGCTGAAGGCTTTCCGAAGTGGGCAAGGCAGGGGCCACAGCGGGTCCTGAGCCTCCTGGGGTGGTGTGTGGGTACGGATGTGTGTTAAGAGCGCCTCCTTTAAGTATGACTTGCATACACTAAAATGTCGAAACCCCCCGTGTTCAACAACCTTAACTTTCCTGTGTGTCTGCCCTTGTGAGGTCACCACCCAGATCAACGAATAGAACATGCCAATACCCCCCAAAGTTCCGTCCTGCTCCTTCTCAGTCTGCCTTTCCTCACTGTACCCCCATTTCTGCCATGCTTCAGGTATCAACATAGTCTGCTCTTATCACAATGGTTCTGGCCAATTCAACGCCAACAGGGCCCAATTTGGAGTGCAGTGAAGAAGGAAACTTTATTCAGTGCAACAACTCAATTGTGATACATCACGGCTGCGGAATAGCTCAATGGTGTTACAGCTCAATCATGAAGCAGCGAGGCTGGGAAGAGCATAGCTGTTAGGGTGTGCTAGGCAAGACCACTCTAAGCTCTCTGCTCTGCTCCACGCCTGTCTCCTCTGGGGTGTTCTGTTCTCCTCTGCCCTGCCCTGTCCTGCCTGCTCTTCTCCACCCTGGCCCTTCCTGGTGTCTTTGGTGTTTCATCTTTGTTTCTGTTCTAGCCAGGGAACCTCAGTCTTCAGTAGAAAGGGAGAGTATACTCTCAGAGCCAGAGGAGAGCTAACTTACAGAGACAGAAGTCCCTGACCCTGGTTCCTGATTGGTCCATCCTCATGCAGATAAGGACTTCAAATCCTCATAGTTTGTTCCAAAAGACACTGTCCTGTTTGGTCAGAATAGAGCCACTCTGGTTGGTTGGTGAAGATGGTGATGGGGAAAGCCTCAGTCCTATTGGTTGAAATAGAATTCCAGGACCTCCTTTATAAGGGCTTGCTCAGCTGGCAGGAATACAGCGTAGGAAAATAGTTTAGTGCAGGAGGCAGGCAGCTGAGTGCAGGTTTCTCCTTGAAATAGTTTGTGTGACAGGCCCCTGTGTAGAAAAGACTGGTAAGCTCTGTGAGGTTTTTTGTTGTTGTTCTTTTTTTCTTTTTTTAATTTAAGTCCAATTAGCCCCCAAGTGCCCTTTCTCAGGGTCCACATATACTTGAAATAATACACAATAATCTTATTTATATCTGACTTTTTTTCACTTAACACAGTGCATTTGAGATTCATCCTGTTGTACCCAATAAAGTTGCGATGAACATTCTGGTAAGATTTTTTTGATGGGCATAAACTCTCATTTCTTTGGGTTAAATACCAATGAGTGGATTTGCTGGCTCACACGGTAGGTGTGTTTACTTCCATTAAAAGCTGCCAAACAGTTATTCAAGGAATCTACTATGTTGCATTCCTTCTGGGTTCTTTTTATATGAGCAGGCCCAAAGAGGACTACCACAGTGAGATATGTTTATCAGTGTCTCTTTTGAGCAGAGTGTCCCTGTGGCCAAACTGAAACTGGAAAAGTTGCCATTTGTGCTGCCTGTCACTACCAGAACCAGCAAGTAGAGACAAGGATTGAATCTTTATGAGCACTTCATTCAGATGCCCACAATCTGAGAAGATGGCAGGTTGTGTACCCTAAACCCCGCCCCCCAAACCCAAGTCTTAACATCTCATTTCAAGCTGACGTTTTTATAGGGAGAAGGAAAGGGTAGGTAAGGGGTTTGGAAAAAGGTTAATCAGATAAGAGTTGCAATCTAACGGCAATTTTCCTAGTATTTTGTTATCTGCTGATCAACAACTCTTTATCTGCATCACAGAAGCTCCCTCCCTGGATGGAACACAGTGGCTCAGATACCATCTCCATCAGCTGCTTGCAGACACCCTCCGGCGCAAAGGTCAGATTGCTGGTGACCTCCTGGAGTCACAGGTCCTACATTCCAGTTCCTGAAATAACAGCTTTCCACAGGCATTAATCACTTAAGCCTATTAATGATAACTAAGGCTAAACTTTTTTTTTTTTTTAATCTTTAACTCTTGAGTTCCCCTATCAAAACTTGTATCTTAATTTGGAGATAACATTACAAAAAACTACTTTATGAGCTTATTGGATGCCAGGGCTGTCCAGTCATCAGAGCACTCGTCAATATGGCAGTCTTTATAATTCTAGAATGTGGAGATATTCATGCAACCTCTTTTTTTTTTTTTAAGATTTTATTTATTTATTTTTACACAGAGGGGAAGGAAGGGAGAAAGAGAGGGAGAGAAACAGCAATATGTGGTTGCCTCTCACATGGCCCCCACTGGGCCCCGGCCTGCAACCCAGGCATGTGCCCCAACTGAGAATCGAACCGGGACCGCTTGATTCCCAGCCCGCGCTCAATCCACTGAGCTACACCAACCAGGCATGCAACCTCTGTTTTGACAAAGTTTCCCAAGTGATTCTGGTGAGCACTCAAGTTTGAGAACCAGTCACTGCCAAAGTCGAGACATTGTCAATTTTCACAACCTTCCCAGGATCGCCTCCAACATCTGTCTTTTCTTTAGAGAGCTAGCAGTCACCTGGTCCATCCATTTTTTCCTCTGTAGAGCAATGATAATTGCTCCTAGTGGCTGCTGTGACAATGCAATAGACATGCAGGCATTCTATGACATCTCCAGCTCTGCACCCTCAGGCATGAAGTTGGCCTTGGGGATTATTTTTCATGTAGATTTACATTTTCACTCCTGTCCGTGTCCCAGGCTTCAAAACCCCACAATGGGGATGGCAGGGAGTCTTTGCTGAAGTGGAGGTTCAGGGAAGTGGAAAAACCAAGCATTGGATAATTTCCACTCCTCCGAGTGGCCTTCGTCCCATTCTCCAGCAATCTTCTAAGTCAGTGATTTTCAACGCATGCTCGCCAGACCAGAGCAGCACCTGGGAACTTGTGGGAAATGCAAATTCTTGGGGCCCCACCCAGAACTGCTGAATCAGAAACTCTGGGGGTGAGGCTCAGCAATCTATATTTTGATAAGCCATCCTCCGCACCTCCCACACGATTCGGATGCATGCTGGAATGTAAGACCACCGTCATTTCCTGAGCTCACTGGAGTTGAAACTTCGCTGGGTTTCTCTGACCGATGTTGGCCAATGTGTCACCAGTGCAGATAGGAAATAACAACTGGTAGCGGTCACTCTGTGTTAATCACTTCATCATGACCATGTAAGAACCTGAGCAAGACGCTTGGCAGTACAAGAGCCATGTGCTGGCCTGATGTTCAAGAGGCTCCCCAGGTCAGAGCTGCAGCCAAGTTCGCAGAGATGTCTACACTGGTGTGATACTTTTTTGGTGTGAGGGGCTGACCTCTGGGGGAGCAAGACCTTAGGCAAAGAACTGCATGGCACCTTCTAAAGATTTCATACTCAAAGAGGGGAAAAGCCAGATGGGCAGCTGGTGAGAATTCAAGAATTTCCAAGTTCTTCTCCATGCACCTACCCTGACGGGGTGCAGTTCTCAAGGCTTCAATTAGTGTCACTGTCTGACCACAGCTCATTTACACCAGCATGATTAGGATGACATATCTGGTCAGATACAATGATCAGAGTTGACTCTGTATTAGTCGGTGCAAGTGACAGAAACTAAACTGTTTTGGCTGCAAGTGACAGAAACTAAACTCAAGCAAAAAGAATTCATTGACTTGTGTAACCGTGAAATGCAGACATGAAACCTATTTCAGACACAGTTGGACCCAGGTTCTCAAATCAGGCAGTCGGGACCTCTGCCTCTTGGTTTCAAACCCCTGCGGGTTTGCTTTTCTCTCAGGCAGGCTCTCTCCCGATGTCTGGCAGCTAATAATCCCATCTCTTCATTGCCCTGGCCACTTGTCCACCTTTTCCCACTAATAGTAAGGATCCTGGTTTTTCCAACCTGCTGAAACCACTGCCTTCTCTTGTCTTTTATTTTAAAATAGGTGTTATTTCCTGATCATGAATCTATTTCCTGCTCGTAGGAGAAAATTGGGGGAGGCTCAGAAAAACAGAAAACAGAAACCACCCCACGATCCCACCACTCCTTACCACTGGGTTTGCTCTGCCTTCTGTAAATTTCCAGGTATACCACAAACACTTCCTATGAAAAATTCCTCACAAACAGTGTTTGGTGGCAGCATCGGTTTTTGCGTGCGTGTACAACTCACTTTTCTCCATTACGTATTTTTAGAAAGACAGCACTTGAACAACCGATCTTCCTTTTAATCACTGCTCTTGCAATCCTGGCCTGGCACAGCTTGAGAAGTATATTCAGAAGAGAAAGTTAAATCCTTGAAGACGGTGCTAACCAATTCTGATTCTGGATATACTTGGGAGGGGGGCGTGGGCTGTAGTACATTAATTTCTAAAGGTTTGTTCAGTGGGTTTAATTGTTTAAACATCCTCCTACTGTGAGGGTTTTAGGCTGATCCAGTTTTTTTTCTACGTGTTATACATAAGACCAGTATTAACACTGTTGTGCATGAATCTTAGCCTCCTAAAAGAGAGATTCCCATTCGAGGGAATGAATGAGTGTTTTTTTCAGGCTCATCATACATATTGCCAGATTTTTGGAAGTGCTGTATCACTTCATCCCCACACCCTGTATGTACAGTTTTCACCTGGTTCCTTTCTTCACAGGACTGATGCTCTCCGTCAGCCTGGCGGAGGAGCTGGGACCAGGAGTGAGAACACCCCATGTCAGCCCAAGCAGTTCTCATCACTCACTGTGTGACCTTGGGCAAGTCGGTGGCCACTTAGTGAAGACTCAGCTGTCTTCATCAGGTAAACAGGGCTGTGGACACCTGTCTTATCTAAGGCAGAGATGTTTTGAGGATCAACTGACATAACATTTGGAAACCGACTAGTCAGGTATAAAAGGATAGGTTCTATCATATGAAATTGCTATTTTTGTAGGTCAAAGAGACAAATATTGGCTATTTCACTTGGTTCAACCTAATACTGTATCATTAAGTGGTTGGAAGTTGTTAGGCGATTGGTCATTTATACGTTCCAGAAACCAATCAGCAGTTGTGTGTTTTCCCAGGTACCTAGCTTGCTAACCACCTGGTAGGTCTTTTATGAAGCACTTTTCTGACAATCTATTTCCGAGCACCATAAAGGGACCCACAGATTCAGCTCTTTGCCTGCAGGCCCCTCTGTAATGCCCAGAACCCTCCCTTGCCCAGATTCACCCACCACCCGCCGACCCCATTCCTGGGCAAGCTCATATTCCGACAGCTCCGGTTTCGGCCACACTCAGGCTCACCCTCTCTATAGGTTTATCTCATCTTTGTCCTCCAACTTGCTAATCCTTCAAAGTCTCTGGGACTCTTCCCGAACTTCCCAGCATCTTCACTGCAGCAGGTGTTTATTGAACATATACTCTGTTCCATGCACCGGGCTGAGCTCCAAAGGGGAACTGGAAATGAAAATCCAGCAACCCAACTCTCCAGAACATCACAAACCAGATGGGGGACAGATGGCAACAACCAATCCGACAGCACGGTGGGTGGGATGAGGGCTGTCATGATCATTAAAAAATACACCACCTTTTTTTTTCCTTTTAAAACCAACTTTATCAAGGTGCGATTTCCATACAATAAAATGCACCCACTTTAAGTAAACAGAGTGTAAATTTTGACAAAGGCACAGTCACACACAAGCCCTGCCACAGTCGAGACACAGTTTTCTTGCACTTCAGAACGCTCCCCGTGCGCCTCCCGAGCCAGTGCCTTCCACCCCCACCCCAGGCAACCACCGGTCAGCTTCCCGTCTCTGCGGATTTGTCTTCCCTTTTCGTGGACTTCATACAGATTCAAACATATATTTTGGTCGGCCTATTTCACTCAATATATTATTTTGGTGATTCATCCACACTGGTGCGTACACCCGTAGTTCACTCCTTTTTATCGTTCAGAAGTATTTCCTTGCAAAAATACACCACCACCGTGTGTCTATTCACCAGTGGAAGTCATTTGGGTTGTGTTCAGTTTGGGCCCAGTATGCTGTGCATACTCTCGCACAAGTCTTTTTGTGGACATGTTTGTCTCGAGTAAATATCTATGAATGGCATTGCTGGGTCAGATCATAAATGTACATTTAACTTTCTTAAACATGGAATTATGGAAATAAACTATCAGTCCCACGAGCAGTGTCCGAGAATTCCAATGGTCCCCAGCCTCACTAACACTTGGTGTTGCAGTCTTTTCAATTTTAGCCATTCTAGAGGGTGTGGTGTAGCATCTCATTATGATTTTAATTTGAAAAAAAAAAAAAAGCACCACCATTGATTTATTTCTAAGCTCTTTTTTTCCTGTTAGGAGTTTACGGTTAACCCTCGCCCCGATAGGGTCGATGTTCTCGGACACTTAATGGCCGACCTCCTGCCAGAGAGGGAAGCAGCTTTTCAGGAGTGACTATTTGTCTTCGAGGCACAAGGTGGAGTTCTCTTTAGGTTAAAACGTTTGGAGGCCAGACTGTTTCGTGTTTTCTTCTTCACATTGAGCTTTCCCGTTGCAATGACCAGTCAGGTCACGAAAACTCCTTTAAGAACTCATCATTCCTGCCGCTGCTCTTTCTAGGATCTTTCATGCTATCACTGCCCTTAAACAGTAGCCTCAGGAAGCCTTGAGTCAGTCTCTCAAGTGGATTTTTTTTTGGGAGGGGGGAAGGGAGGGAGAAAGAGAGGGAGAGAAACATCGATCGGTTGCCTCTCGTCTGCAAATCCACAACGTAGATGTGTGCACTGACTGGGAATCGAACCAGTGACCTTTGGCTTTGTGAGATGAAGCCCAACCGAGTCACACCAATCAGGGCAGTGGACTCTTAAATTTCCTTTTTTTTTTAACCTTTCTTTTGTTAATGAGTTCTGGCATTGAAGTGAATTCATTCCACCATTCTGTCATCTACCGAAGGTCCTGTGGTGGCTTACTATCTGAAAGTAAATCAGAACCAAGATTTTATGCCATTGCTTGAAAGCCATTTGCCAGGATGTCCTGTGTATTGGTTAGGATGGATACTGTTGTAGGTAACAGAAGTTAGTTGAAGCAAAGTGGGTATGATTGCTCAGGTTAATGCAAAGCGCAGAGTGTGCCAGCATGCAGGGCTGAATGAATGCAGTGGCTCAGCGTTGTAATCAGGATGACATTTCTTTCCCCTTTTCCTTCTTGTAGCCGCCATTCCATGGCTGGCTCCCCCTTGTGGTCACAATATATTGCCAATAACTTCCTATGTCCACCTGTCCTCAGAATTTCTTTTTCAGAACTTCTGAGCGAGCCTTGGCTTGCATACCCACCCCTGAACCAATCAGTGGGGCCAGGGGGTGGAATTACTTCGAGCCACATGCTCCATTCCCAGAGTCACAGGGGAGTTAGCTTCCCGGAAGCAGCTGGCGCATAAGTGGGTGGTGGAGATACTGAGTCAAAGCCACAGGAGGACGGAAAAGCAGTGCAGGGGAGGCAGTGACAAGGTCTGCTACATTCCGCATTTGGTTACCCTGAGTATTATCTAAAAAACCCTGCCACTGACATGGACGTTTCTCAAAAAATACCTTCTGAATGAAACGTTCCTGTAGTCAACACGTTTCCCGCCCCTCGCCGTTCCTAAGTGTCTGCAAAGTCATCACCTCTGTGTTGCAAAGCCCGTTCCCTAGAACCCTCTCTTCTTTTACATGTACACCACTGCCTCAATTTACTGACTCTCCAATCTTCCCAACTGTCCTAAGTCGGCAACACTGGTGCATTTACGTCACCTGCCCTCCCAGCTGCTGGCTTCCAGTTCACATCTGGCAGAACGCTGGCAGAACCTTCGCGCAAGGCCAGGTTAACAAACGCTTGGGTCACCACCTTTCCCAGTGTATCTGTGGTATGGCCGGTATGCCCGGATTATTTTTTGTGTGTGTGAAAAATCATTTCTCAGCTAAAATAATAATTGTCCAGGCGACAGAAATAGAAACTCTAAAATCAATTTTCTTTTACCCAGGGCTGCGTCTTCAGTTAGTGTTTTTAATGGTCTGTGCTCTACGCAGAGATATTTTATGTCTTTAAAATCTTTGGTGTGCTGATACCTGGAAGGGGTTTTCCTAGGAAGGATGCAATTTAAAAATGTGCAAAAATAATTGATATTGAACATTCTGGTCTCCAGCTTCTCTTGTAGTTTTTTTTTCCAAATATTGGCTAAATGTTTATCTTTGGGGGGCTCTGAGTTGGAAACGGAGCAATGGAGAGGGATGAATTGCTTAAAGCATTTCATGGATTGGCCAGGAGCGGGTAAATACATCAAACTGAAAATCCACCCAAATCTATCACAGCAACGCGCGCGTTTTGGAAGGGCTGAGAGGGGGGAATGCACACCTGCTCGCAGATGGCAGAGGAGAGTCTGAGCATATGCAGACCATCCCCGTTCCAACCTCTTCCAGAAACCTGTTCTTCTGGTTACATTGGCTGTGCTGCAGGTGTTTTCCTTCTTTCTTAAGAGATAAATGAATGCAAACCCAGTTCAAAACTTACTGCTCTGTCTGAACAGCAGACACCCATTTTGTTGTCTAAAAACCCACACTGAGAAAAAGTTCTTGAACAAAGTCTCTTGGTATTCAAAAGAGGAAATAATAATTTCCTTTCAGTTAAAAATACATGCTGGGTTTTTTTTTGTTTGTTTGTTTTGTGTTGTGTTTTGGTGAACTCTCAGAGTACCACAAAGGGTCATGGTCCTGAAAAAGCACAGGTAGAGACAGGACAGCAAGGGACCCTGCAAGGACACAGCCAAGTCATTGCTCTCTTGAAATAAGTCTGTTTGGTGCTACCGGCTCCAGAAAGACCTACATTTGCAGTCGATTTGGAATACATCTCCAAGTGGTTTATGGAACACTTTACCCCAGAAGTTGCTTCCTTGAATGCAGGCATGATTATAGAAATCACAGGCACACGTGGGGAGACAGACAGACGAGAGAGACATAAAAGCAGACTTCTTTCTTGAGGACTGTTTCCAGAAACAGATCTTTGTAGGTTACAGTTTTTCTGCCTTTTATTGAGACTCGACTGCAGTATAAAGCACTTAAAGAAATGTACGGGTCACACGGAAGATGACTGTGCCTCTGTGAGTGTGAGTGATGGACAGAGCAGAGCACACACACTCTGACGAGCTGTCTCCGCTTTTCCTGCAGAATGAGTGAGTCACAGGCTGTCTCCGTGGTGGCCAGGAGCGCGGCTCCAGAGATCGCAGCGCCGATCACCTGCAGGTCTGCATGGCTACTGCTCCACCTTTGCGGCCGCCTGGGCCCCCAGCACCCACCCTTCCCCACCACACATCCATTCCCGACACTGCCTCTCATTGGTGGTGCCCCCTGCCCACTACCTCTTTGGACCCACAACTCAAGGACATTCTTCAGTTTCCTTCCAAGGTCTGGGGTGGGTGTGGTTAGGCACTGAAGAAATGCCACCTCTCCTGGATGGGGGTACACAGACCTTGGATAAGGAGTTAGAATCCCGTAAATAGGAAGACAACACAAACAACAGGAAAGACAGCTCTGTCAAACCAGAGCAGAGGTCTCAGGGGGCATATTCGCAGAGTGAGTACGAGGCTGAAACTCCCTTTGCTGTCATCAGCTCTACTAACGTTTCTGTGGTTTTTTGTTTTTCAAAAAGAAGCTCTGTTGAAAAATCACCCAGGATACACTGCTGTTGGAAGAACCGTCCTGCCTAAAAACACTTCCTCTAAGTGCACATCTGCCTGGCTGACTGGGTCCCTCCCGCCGTCTCATAATATCTAACAGTGTTACAAAGTTGCTGGACATCGGAGCAGCTCCGAGAACTTCCAGTCCAGTATTTCCCACAGATTATAATACAGGTGTCACTGTGGTCAGGAAGATGATTTTAAGGTACATGTAAGTATTTATCCTCTTAGTGGGTATGCACTGATTTTAACATTATTAGAAAAAACGTACCGGTCACTGGACTCCGCAGCACCATTAGGGAGAGCTCATTACCAAGCTCCAAGGCCAACTGTCTCATCAGATGCTCTCTGGGTCTACTGGTTGGCATGTGAGAATCACGGACACCAGTGATCCCCGAGTTGGGGAGATGGCTCTCTCCTATCACCCTGGCCTTGTGGCCATGGACAAGTGTCTCCTAGCAACACTGTACCTGCACAGCCCTGAGAGAATGAACCATAGTGCTCTGCCTCAGGCTTCGGACACAGGCTTCCTTTCCCAAATCAATATAACGTTATTCAAGATTTTGAAACATTTAATCAAAAAAAAATCTGGCATTTTAAAAGTTAGGTTTACAAACTTGACACTTGCTTAATGTTAGCATTTTATCCATTTATCCATTGTCTAAGAAAATAATAATAAGGTGTACGAAGACATCAACAAGATCTTTAAGAGGTCATTATAACCTATAGCACTTTGCAAACAAGTATCCAGTTTAATTGTAACAAACCACGGAGCGAAATTTAACTAAGTATATAAAAACATTAGTTAAATATAATTCTCTGGAAATATACATTATACCTACAGCTGTTTTTACAGTGAGATTCTTCCTTTTTTCCCCCCTCTTAATTCTCAGAATGGCAAATCACTGTATGGTCCTGGATTTCCAAGCTATAAAACTGAAATATGTGTTTCCAGCGTAGCAGATGGTGACCAGGAAGGCGAAAAACTGGAGGGGAAAAAAGCATAATAGGAAAGGGGTTTAGGGTACATTCTAATTAGCAAAAGTTATCACTCACCTCCACTGACTCATGCACTCAGCATCCCTGGACTCCAGGCTTTTACATCTAAAACTGCTTTATAGGTTCAATTACCTTCCTTCTGAAATGATTTCAGGCTATTTTGTTTTTATTTTTTGGAACATATCTAGAAAGCTTATAGTTTTGCTCAAATAACCCTGGGGTCGTCACTTAGGGGTGAATGTGGGGGAGTGCGTCTGAGAGAAGCACATGCATCAGCCCCCCCGATCCACAGGAGATACAGTCCATGATCCCCAGTGGATGCCCGAAACCACGGATAGTACCAAACCCTACATACGCTGCGTTTTCCCTGTACGCACACACCTATGATAAAGTTTAATTTATAAATTAGGCACAGTAAGAGATCAACAATAATAACTAATACCAACATAGAACAATTATAACCATATACTGTAATAAAAGTTACGTGTACGTGTTCTCTCTTTGATAACCTATCTGATAACAGAGAAGGCTCCTAAGTGACTAAGGGGCAGGGAGCCTGTACAGTGTGGATACGAGGGACAAGGGGATGATTCACGTCCCGGGCAGGACAGAGGGGGATGGTGCAAGATTTCATCATGACCCTCGGAATGGTGTGCAATTTAAAACTTATGAGTTGTTTATTTCTGGAATTTTCCCATTTAATGTTTTTGGACTGCGGCAGACTGTGGGTAACAAACTGAACACGGCAAAACCACGGATAACGGGGCACCACTGTACAGGCAATTTTAGACGAGGGCTTGACCTCAGATTGCCACAGGGTCTAGTAACCAAACCGAACGGAGTGGGCGGGAGGAAGTGAGGAGCCCACAGGGCGTGTGCAGTGAGAATGGTGAGTTGGAAAACGTGGGCCCTCTTTGGGGGCAACCTCCACCCAGTTCCAGCAGATTCTTGCTACGTGCTAACTGGAGTCCAGTGCTGCCGAAGCTGGTGATTTTTAATCTTGTGTGCCCCCATGCTCACCACCTTTTAACAGTAATTTTGAAATATAGGTAAAAACTATAATGAATACCCATGTATCGCCCATCAGCTTTACATCATCACTTCAATGCTCCTGTGTGACCGCTCCCTCCGACCCTGCCCCCAACACTTCCTTTGCGGATGTAATATTATAAGGCCAATATTAAACAAACCTTTAAAATCAGTTTTTTAAATTAGAAAAACAAGACATACTTAGGGTTTAAAAATGCAAACAGTACAGAAACACATTAATTATTGTGTTGGTCAAAGAGCTGGTTTAGTTTTTTCCGTACAATGGCTCTAGTAGTGCTTAGTTGTGTTTAACTCCATTTGAAACAACTTTGTTAGACTGCATTGTGACAGCTGTTATATCAGCATGCATTAAAAAAACTTATCAAAATTGGTAAATTTCTGTGCAGCCATTTTAATATTGAAGACGGAAGAAGATCTGCAACATTTTCGGTATATTACATTTTATTATTTCAAGAAAGGTAAAAATGCAACTGAAACACACACAAAAAGATTTGTGCAGTGTGTGGAGAAGGTGCTGTGACCGATTGAACGTGCTAAAAGTGGTCTGTGAAGTTTCTTGGTACCACTGACATTTTGGCCAAGTAATTCTTCCCCGTGGGGCTGTCTAATGCATTGGAAGGTGTTTAGCAGCAGCCCTGGCCTCTACCCACTAGAAGCCAATAGTGGGAGATAGTCAACATACTCAAAATATCCAAATCAATAAAGGTATTGGTGAAAATGAAACACGTGTCTTATTTTACAGAAAAAACTAAACGGACTTTTTGGCCAACCCAATAAAAAGTAGAAGCCCCTCATCCCCTCTCATCATCCAATCAGAGTCCCTGGAAGGAACCTCTCTGTTGGTGTATATTTTTCTAAGCATTCTCAATGCATAAGCAAACATTTCTACTAAAAAAAAACAAAACAAAACAAGCAAATAGCACCATAGTGTGCTCATTTTCTGCAAGACTCTCCCCACTTAAACTGCAGTCAGTATGATTATTCTTAGAATGCCTCAAATGTTTTTTTTTCCTCCCTCAAATACTTGTTTTGTTCCAGCCATTTGGCTCTCACTCAGGCAGAGTCTTTCAGCCTCTCTGCACTTCGGGCCGTCAGGAGGTCCCGCCAATTTACGAAGCTTTCAAACCAACCAGCTCACTGTCCATGTGTCATACTGCAGGTGGTGCTTTTTCCGGGGGACGACTCTGTCCTCCTCCTGATCCCCAGAGGGCCTCAGAGAGGAAGGAGGTGATCATGGGGGACGGGCGAGAGGGCTCACTCACCGATGAGGCAGCCCAGCTGTTGAAGTTGTGGCTGTCCCTCTCCGGGGAGACGGAAGACGCGTCCACGATAGCGGCCGAGAGGTAAAAGACGAAGGCGCTGACATTAAAGCACAGCCCCTGGGGAACGACAGAGGGGTGGAGTATTTAGGGAGCATGGGGAGGTCTGGGCACCTCTGAACCTCAGACGTGGCCAGGACTGCACCCCGGATGAGGTCAGGAGCTCATCTGGGTACCCAGGAGGGGGCAGGGGACGGGGACACAGGCCCTGAGAAGGCAGCTCATCTGTGTTTTGGGGAGGAGAGGGTTTTACACCATCTCATTCACAGCACACCCAGATACCCCTCCTTCTCCCCCAACACACCCAGGCTGCCTGCTGTCCCCCCAGGGCCTTCTCTCTCTCTCAATTTGCTCTTGACCGTCATTTTTTCCAATGTCAGCCATGGTGACGTACTGGCTGAGGAAGGAAGACGGCAGAAGGTGCCACCAGTGAGATGTGCCTCAGCCCATGGTCCCAGCAGGAGCCCCTGCCCTGGGAGAGGGGAGCTTTCCCCAAAGCAGGCCCAGGTGATTTTCTGACCCCTCGCTCTAGGTAGTGAGGAGCATTGAAGTGGGCTCCTTGAGGCGCTGCGAGTTCTTAAAAATGAAAAGGAGATTATACACATTAATAGAGCCCTTTGGGAACAAATCTCACCCATGGCTTTATTTTTTCCTATTCTTAGAGAAGGGAGATATGTAACTCCAAGTAGGTATTTGGTTTTCAGTTATATTTAAACTCTAGGAAACCATACTCTGAAGATGATCAAAGCTTGTTCCTATCTGAACAAGGGAGAGGGGTGTGGAAAAATCAAAGCTTCGCACAGGCGGGAAGAGGGGTGACTCTCAAGGAATAGGGCCCCTGAGGTCTAACACCCACCCCTCCGTAGTTCAGAGACACAGAGATGTGTCTCTATGTAGGGAAAGGCAAAGATGTGTCTGGATAGGGAAAGGGGAAGGAGGCGGTATCTTTTTCTTCTCAGAGCAAACAAAGGCACATAGACTTTTCCAGATTCAGGCTCCAGCATGGTGAGGCAGGTTGTGCATCCCTGTTACCACCTCTACACTTTGCTCGCACTGTTCCTGCATTAGGGCGATCCACCTGAGGAGGGTCAGTCCCAGGGTTCAGCCACCCAGGGTGCTCATCGACCATTAGAAAGGTGTCCCCAGAAAGCCCTGATTTCTCCGGATGACTCAGTAGGCTTGTTGGGGGTGGGATTTTTTTTTGGGGGGGGCGGGGGGGAGGGTTCAGGAACCCATATGGGTATTTTTAAAAACTTGTTTAAAAAATTGCACATTACCTCTTGAGTTTTGCACATTTGCTATTTGCTAAGTTAAGGACCACCCCCACCGTTTTTAAAATGCAGAAACGGTTCAATGTAGTTACTTCTGGGAGTAGAAAACTGTAGTTCTCATTATGCATCCTTTTATAGGTGGGGGTTAAACTTATTTTCTCTTTAGTAAACTATCCATGTATTACTTTTGAAACATTAAAATGCTTTTTTTTTAAAAAAAGGTAATGCGTGTTCATCATACCCAAACAAAATCCAGGGAGACACAAGAATCTGGAGTAAAGGCCGGCACCTCCCTTCCCACGTCGACCCCTGCCCTGGGGCACAGGCAGACACTCACTCTCACACCGATGGAGCCACAGAGTTGGTACTTATACTGCATGGCCTAACTCTTCCCCAACGGAAAGGCATTTTGATGTTCCTAGTGTTTCTAGCGTTATAAACACTACTGTAACGAACATGTCCGAACATGTATTCTGGGGCACCATGCGTGTCCAGTCCCCGTAAAGGGGATCAAGATGAACGAGAGAACATTCGAAGAGAGCTCACCTGGCCAGAATGCCATGATGCACTGAGATTGCTCCCGGGTCACAGCTGCGTGGAGGAAGGGCCCAGAGAGGGAATGGGGAGAAGACTCCCCGCTGTATGACTTGTGAACTTCGTGAGTATATGACCCCGTCCCTTATTAACTGTGGCCCAATCCATTTTTCTAAGGAAATGAGGAACTCCTGTTTCCCCTGGAGCGAAGTGGGGACGGCGGGGGTGGTAGAGAGGTAAGTAGGAGGTAGAGGCGTTCTTTCCCCATACACCTCCCCTCTGGGGGCCCTGACGGTTTATCTCATCCAATCGGTGGAAGGCCTGAATAGAACAAAAAGGCAGGTACTCCTGTGAGTCGAGAGGGAACTGCTCCTGCCCGACTGCTCTGAGCTGGAATGTGGATCTTTTTTCCTGACTTTGAACTTGAAAGGAAACATTGGGTCTTCCTGGACCTCGAGCCTTCCAGCTTTTGGACTAGAGTTTACTTATACCATTGGCCCTCTTGGGTCTCCAGCTTGCTGACTGCATGCAGATCACGGGACTTCTCAGACTCCACAGTCATGTGAACCAACTCCTTATAGTAAAGCTCCTTCTATACTTCTACATACACATCTTATTGCTCTGGCTCCTTTAGAGAACCCTGACCAGTCCAGAATTTGGTAGTAAGAGTGGGGCAGGCAGACTTTAGAACCAGGAGTGGAGGGCTACTGTGATAAATACCGAAATGTCTAGACAGGCTCTGGGGCTGGACAATGGGGAGAGGTGCATGCTGGGAACGTGAAGACTAGCAGCGACTCTGGTGAGCGCTCGGAAAGAAAAGAGGAAAGCTGAGAGAAAGCTCCCACCTCCTTAGAGAGTACATGAATAATCATAAACAGGACGTTGGTAAAACTATGGGTGTTAAAAGCGATTCTACTGAGGTCTCAGGTGAAAATGAGGAACACGTCATTGGAAACTGGAGGAAAGGTGATCCTTGTTATAAAGTGGCAGAGAACTTGGCCAAACTGTGTTCCAGTGTTTTATAGAAGGGAGAACTTGCAAGCTATGAAATCGGATATTGGGCAGAGGAAATTTTTAAGTAAAGTGTTGAAGAGGCAGCTTGGTTCCTCCTGACCGCTTACAGTGAAATGCAAAACTGACCCGCAGAGGACTACACTCCATCCACCCTGGAGGGCAGTGGACAGGAGCAGTGCCCGGCTTCCTTACCACGGTAGTCCAGGGCACCTGGGGAATCCTGGTGTAGGTCATCGTAATGTAGATGACGAGGAAGAAGATGGTGAGGACCCAGTAAAATACCGCTACAAACATGACCCAGCCAAACGCAGGGACTCGGAAGTACTCGGTTCCAGCGATAAGTGTCCATACCAGCAGTCCCAGAATCTGTAAAATGACGGAGGCAGTGGAAAAGGGAGGAGAAAGGAGGCAGTGAAGAAAAAGAAGAGGACAGAGAAAAAATCATTAGAAAGTGTCAATTACAACTTTCACCCACATACGCACACACATGACTTACAATATGATAGGGCTTACACACTTACATGCTGATGGAGGCCAGGAAGCTAAAACAAATGAACATAGTAGGCTGGGCAGAGATCATGGCAAACAAGAAAAACTATGTCTTGTTTTAAGGGGCAGTCTACTCAGCTCCAGCCAATTGCTGTGGGCTGATTTTGCTTTTTTTTTTTTTCCCCACCCTCTCCCAGGAGAACACAGAAACTCAAGTTTCTACATGATAATCTTGATTTTTATTTATTTTTTAAAGATTTTATTTTATTTTTTAGAGAGGAGAAAGGAGGCCGAAAGAAAGGCAAAGAAATATCTATGTGCGGTTGCCTCTGGCGTGCCCCTTACTGAGGACCTGACCCACAACCCAGGCATGTGCCCTGACTGGGAATCAAACCAGCGACCCTTTGGTTCTCGGGCCAGCACTCAATCCACTGAGCCACACCAGCCAGGGCTCATTTCTGTTTTAGCTTTCTTCATGGCACGCGGAACAAAATACTACAGCAATTTTAACCACAAAGCTAGGATGGTACCTTCCAGTCATCTGTTTAGCAATTAAGGACAGCTAACATACACGAGGCTGCCCGCTACCAGGCCCTGAGGCCAGAGCGGGCGCACGCACACCTAAAGGTCTGCTGGGGGCATGTATCTGAATACACAAGCCACACTGAAGAGTCGCCTGAAGTCCGAGGGAAGGCGGCACTCCAGGCAGAGGTGAAGCGCTGTCTGCCTTCTGGGACTCGCGAGAAAGTATAATAAGGACATGGGTGCAAAATGCTAGAAACGCTGGGAAGGGTCAGATAATGTGGGCGCGGGAGGCTTAAGGATTTTGTACTGTATCCTAAGGGTAGTGTCAAGGTCTTAAGCAAGGCAACGATACGATCAAGATCAGTTTCCTAAGACCACTCTGAATCCATCTGTATCCATGGTTCCACATCTGTGGATTCAACTGACCAGAGACTGAGAATATCCAGGAAAAAAACATTACGTTGTTGCTGACGTGCACTATGTAGCTAGGCCAACGATGGTGTCTGTGCATGGAACCCCACAGATTTTTCCTTGGCATTATTCCCTACACAGTACAGTATAACAACTATCAACAGATCATTTACATTGCACTAGATATTATAAGTAATCTAGAGATGATTTAAAGTATATGGGAAGATATATGTAGGCTATATGCAAATACTGCACAGTTTTATATAAGAGACTTGGGCATCCTTGAATTTTGGTATCTTCGAGGGTTCTGGAACCAACCCCCTGCGGGGATCAAAGGATGACTGTATCCAAGACCAATGCAATAGCAGTGAATAATTGAGAAGTCAGTGAATTCAAGACAAATTTCAGAAGCAGACAGGACTTTATAACAGAGTTAGTAGACTAGATTAGGATAAAGGGGAATGACCCCCAGGTCTCTGGAAAGATTTAAAAAGTGCATTAGCACATCATCTCCTCAACAGAAGAATGAAACAGGAACAGGCTAAGGGGTTGATCTGAACAATGGTTCATGTGCTCTGTTGTCCGGCCCCCCCGCCCCCCTGCAACCCACAGGATGAGGCAGCTGGGGCCCTGCAGAGAGGGATGAGAGGTGGAAGCTGCAGGGACGTCAGTTCAGTCCCCCGTTTAGGGAGGAAGACTTACTGAGAAGATCATTAAGCCCCCAGACATGTTTCCAAGGGACGGTGGAAACTGCTTGCTGGGAGAAGCCCACCTCCCTGTCAACAGTTCAGACATCTGAGCTGGACAGCAGGGAATAGACTCTGAATGTTGCATTTGCTCTCTGTAGAGTTGAAATCTGACATTCTTTTATCTGCTTGATACTGTAAATAAATTCCAAAGACATGCCTAATGAAGATGTGCTGTTGTGCTTGCATCTGTAGCAACAGAATTTATGAAAAAGGAAGATCCACAAAATGAAACAGAATTCTGGGGAGTGCCAAGCCTCATGCTAATGGGGCTCCGGGGCCAAATTCACTGTAACTGACAGGTAATCTATTCATGTACATTTAACATTCCATTGGATCAGTAAGACTGGCAATAGACATAATCCAACATGGCAGGGCCTGAAACAACACTGCGAGCTTCTTGATTCCAACTGAAAGGGTCAGGGCGGCCCTTGGCTGATGATCCACACAGGAAACATAACCGTTCACGAAGACGCATTGCAAACGGGGTCGGGGTGTCTCTCCAGGGGAGGGAGTGTTTAAGAATTTCCGGCACAAGCTTGTGTCCGGCTCAGCAGGCTTAGCTACAAGCTTTTGGCTCTCAATGTGAAAATGTGTTTCATTATTAAAGCAAGCTGAGTCCACTGTCTAGAGATGCTTTGTCTAATATGCTAGCAGTGGTCATCTGTCACATACAGGGACAATATTGTTAACTGCGCCGCCTCTCAAAGAGCAGGAACACAAGACCCGTGACCTCAGCAGCAAACAGTAAAAAGAATGTCCCTTAAGAAAAGAATTGTTCTACCCAAGTGAATTTCCTAGGTAACCAAAATAGCTCTAGAAGTAAACCTTTTGTCTCTCCCTGTAACCAATACTGATGAAAATCAGTCTGCAAAAATGTTATTCACCTGCTTTGTGTGTATGTGTGTGTGTTTAAGAAAAACTCTAGAACTTTATTTGCCTGCACTACAAAATTACTGTTTGTGTTTTCACCAATAAGCACTTCCTTAGGCTAAGACGTTTTTGAGTGGCAAAGCTAAGACTTAAAAAAAAATTCAAAAGTGATAAATGAAGGTGAAAATAAACACAAAAGTATATCACATACATATATAAAGTAAGCAAAGAAATGACAGCCCCCATCCACCAGTTGTAAATTCTCAAGAGAAACCAATATACAAATTTTATATCTACCCTTCTTTCCCTCGCATTTATAACTCCCATCTGCACACCCTTTTCTCTCTCCCTTAAATATATGGGTCACTCTGTGCCCACGGTGCCCATAACTTGCTTCTTCCAGTCAGCGATGGCATGGGGGGCCTCCTTCCACGCGGCCACATACAGATCGATGCCAATTTTAACAGGTGTCCGTAATTGAACAGTTTTCCGTAACTCCCATGACTACTCCCTGTGGAGAAAATTTTAGTTGTCTCCTTTCTGTTCATATAAAAATGCCTAGGGAACATTCTTATATCTACCTCTGCATAGCTGAAACCCAGGAGAGGCTCCTGGAAGTGGAATTTCTAGGATATTTTAAGCTTGAGAGGCACTGCCAAATAACTCATCAAAAACCTTGTACTAATTTACCCTCTCATCAAGTGTAACCATGCTCTTCCCTTTCACCCTCACTAAACTCCTATGTTTGAAATGATTAAAAACCCAATTAAGAAAAAAGAGAGTTCATGTTTTGTCTTTTTTTAAAAAACAGACGTTATTTATTTTTAGAGAGAAGAAATGGGAGGGAGAAAGACAGGGAAACGTCTATGTGTGAGATACAGGGATCAGTTGTCTCTTACACGCCCCCTACTGGGGACCTGGGCCGAAACCCAGGCATGTGCCCTGACTGAGAATCGAACAGGCGACCTTTCGGTTCATAGGCGGGCACACAATCCACTGAGCCATACCAGCCAAGTCTCATGTTTTGTCTTTTATTGCTGTTGAAATACAGCATAAAGTCTATGACTTCTAAGTGAACAAGAGCTCAATGATTTCCCCTGAGCTGAACACACCTGTGTAACCACAAACAGAAACAGAAAATGACCAGCTCTGGGAGCTGTATCCTCACTTCTGGTTGCTCCTTCCTGCCTCTAGGGGTAACAACTCCCCCGATTTCTATCATCCTCGACTAGTGTTGCCTGTTTGTGAACGTCACATAAATGGAATCCTATAATATGTACTCTTATGTTTGGGTTCTTTCACTCAACCCTGAGACATTCGTCCATGACACTGAATGTCATTCAGTCATTCACTTGGTCACGCAGCAGTGATGATCAAAGTGAGCGCATGCCAGAGCCATTCGGTAAGCCACAGTGTTGGTCCTTCAGGAGGTCTAGGGTGGGATCTGAGAATTTACATTTCTAACAAGTTCCCAGGTGAGATGCTTGTGGATCTGGGGGCCACCGGTTAAGAATCACTGACATAGTAGTCACTCTTCTTGTTCTAGTTCACATCGCCTCCATCAGTGGTAAGATGGTAGAGCATCTTTTCAAAGGCTTACTGGCCACTTCTAGTTCTTTCCTTATTTATGGATAAGTTGGGGTTTTTTTTTAACCACTTTTTTACTGATTTGAAGAAACCAAAGAGCGATGATAACTAACTATATAGTGGCAATATTTTCCTCATCCCGCTTTGTTCTTTTACTTCCTAGTCTCGGTTGCCCTTTAAACCTTCTTCTATTCCAATCCATGTGGAAAGGTCTCCCTCAACACAAGATTAGAAAAACATTTTCCCATGTGTCCTTACAGGTTTGTCTATATGTTTAGATCTTCACTCCAACCTGCACTGAGTTTGGTACATCTTGGGTGAGAAAAGGCTAATTTTATTTATTTTTCTCGCAGATGGTCAATTGATCCTTCATCAATTACTGGTGACTCTTCATATATTGGGTCAGTTTCTGGACTCTTGCTTCTATCCCACTTTGTCGGCGTTGGCGGCTGGGCCCCTGCCACCTAACGCTGCGTCAGCATCTATTTTAGGTTTCTGGGTCAAAGTGTCAGTTGAGCACACAAACCTAGCTTTGTGCCTTCCCAAACCCTTCTAAAGTCACCATGAGAAGGGGATGAATAGGAAAGGAGACAAAAGGGACATATTTTTGGAAGCTTGGAACACAAGCGGATGAGGGATGACTGACTTCGCCACCTGACAAAGCTGACCTCTAACTCAGCTGGTGGACGGGGAGAGTAAAGAACCCAACCGAGCCAAGTCTGAAAAGACCCAGGTACCTCTGGGGCTGGGCGTGAAGGCAGAGGGGACGGCTGAAATGAGGAGGACTCGTGGGAAGCTGCTTGAAAGTAGCTATGTCTTTACCTTCCACCCTACTCCAAGTGGCTGGGTGACTCCCCGACCTCAGTCTTAGTCGGAAAGTGTATTCTCTAGGCCAGGATTCCTCAGCCTCACCCTAGTGACACTTGGGCCAATAATTCTTCTGAGAAGGGCGGTCCTGTGCATTGCAGGATGCCTAGCAGCACCCTGGTCGCCACCCGCTAGATGCCCACAGCAACGCCCCTCTCCCTGTGAATGACAATAAAAAATGTCTCCACGAACTGCCAAGTGTTTCCCGGGAGGCAAAATGACCCCTGGATGAGAATCACTCTAAAGAAGGTAAAACAAAATAGACGGTCTCTGGGTTGAGGGGCACAGTTCAAAGTTTGAGTATCACACTGAAAACGAGGCTTACATGACTACTCAGTGTGAAAACCCCCGCATTCTGATCTCTGACCTTTCCCTTCTGTTGGGTTCTTGGAATACTGGTGGCCAGACCTTCACCAGCACAAGAGGGGAGACCCACAGACACTGACTTTGGGGGTTCCCCGACACACAGCCCAGCCCAGTCAATCTGCAATGAAGTTCAAAGTTGATAAGCTCCACCTTTTTGCTCAGAGAATCTGAAGAGCTTTGCACTCTTAAAACATAGTCAGACAGCCAGGGTTACCAGATCTATGATGAAAGCAAAGCCTGTATAACAGGACAGAAAGCTGAGACCAAAACACAAACTAGAAGAAAGTCACTTTGAAGAATGAGAAAAAAAAAAAAACATTTAAAAAATCAGTATCTGCAGGGAGAAAAGATATTACAATAGTGAAACGGAAACAGGAGGTTTCAAGGAGGACACAAATAGTTCTTCAAAAACAAAATTCTCTTTTGAAATGAAAACTAGGATGGCAGACATTAAAAAATGCAATAGAAGTGTTACATGATAAGATGGAGGAAACTTTCTAGGAAAAACAGAAGAAAGACAAAAAGATGATAAAAATGGGGGAGATAAGGTAAGAAAGTTACAGTACAGGCTCAGGAGGTCAAACATTTGATTAAAAAGTTTCAGGAGGACAGACTGGAGTTTCTCTCTCTCTCCCCCTTCCTCCTTCTCTCTCTCTCTCTGTTCCCACAAACACATAACATGCACCACGGAAACGTCATGCGAGCACACAGCAAGAAGGCAGCTGTCTGCAACCCAAGGAAAAAGGCCTCACCAGACACCAACCCTGCTGGCACCTTGATCTTGGACTTCTAGCCCCCAGGACTGTGAGAGATCAGTTCCTGTAGGTAAGCCACCCAGGCCACTGTATCTTGTTAGGGCAGCCCAAGCCAACAGGTGGGAACAGGAAGTTACTAGTTAGCATGTATAAAATGGAATCAGAAGATGGCAGCGACCATATTATTTATAACTATGAAAGTGAGTAAAGCCAGAGGTGTCTCAAGTGGCTGTCTCTGGGGACAGAGACCTCTGGAGGGAGGAGGTCTGGGGGTGAGAACGGCTGTTGGCCACAAGCCTTTTAGTTCTACAGGTGTCTGACCACCCTAGTGAGCTCAGTTGATTCCCTAGAATCATCTGGCTAAGTAAGGCACCTGCAATAATGGTACTTTCGATGCTTTCCAATATTTATACCACTAGTTTCTTTTCTTGCATTATCGCATTAACTAGACTTTCTGGAGCCATTTTCCAGAACACAAGTGACAGCGACCATCCTATTTTATTCTACTCTACAGTTCATGTGGATGTTCTACATTTGCATGATGGCTGCTGTGGATAGGTGATGGAGACTCTTATCAAGCTAAAGATTTCAGTGTTTCAGTGACTGCAAGGTTCTTCCCCGACCTCCTTCCCGAACAACAGGATCATGAGTGCAGTTGAATGCATTTTCTGCTTCTCCCTTTTACAGGTAAGCACAGTGTCCCGAACACAGCTAGCCCTTTTGGTGACGCAGGCTCCTCACAAACAGAGCATTTCAATGACAACCGTGTGCCGTGAGATGAGATTGCTTGCCCCTCCTCTGAATGGTACCCGACATCTAAGAAGAATTTTTTTTTTTAAATCAAAAATCATCCACGGTCACTTCCTGAGGCTCTCAGGGAGCCGATTTCATCGGCTTTCCTCTGCGCTTTGTGTGCGCATGCCCATGAATGTCCTCCTTCCTCTAGAGCCCTGCAGACTAAGAAAACAGACGTCTAAGAGCTTTAAAAATCATACCGAAAGACACAGCCAGTTTGTCTGTGACGACGCTCCTGTCGAGTCAAGCCCATGCAGCCTGTGAGCTTTGTGGCAGCTATTCTGCCAAAGAGGAATCACCTGGTGGTGGTGCTGAAGGGTCCCACTTATTCAAATACCTACTGAGCATCGATGATGAGCCAGTGGTCTTCCTAGGCACTGGCCATGGGGCAGGGGGTGCTACATGGCTAGAGCACATAGGCTGGCTGATTAATTTGACTTCAGCCTCGAGTGGCACGACTGCATCTGTATTTCAGTCTTGAAAACAGACAGGTGATTTTGACGACCGACTAGGCTACCATTAGGAGCACTGTACCAGCTGTTCCCAGCTGGCTTTGCCCAGGGCAGCTGCGTTGTTGCAGATGTGAGCTCACCACACCTCTGAAATACCGCACTGGGCTTTAAATCATTTACCGCGCTAATTCCTTGCAGTCAGGTGGCACTGGAAATCAGCTATTGTAGATTCACTTTTCTGTGCCCTATGACGAGGGAACCGAACATATTACTCTGCCTGGCCGCTCTTCTCCTGACGTGTTTAATACAGCGCACATGGGACAACATTCCTTCCTTCAAAACCTCACTGAGTTCTCACTGGTGGTGTGGCAATGGGGGGGTGGCAGGCGTGATCTCTGCCCCTGGGAAAGGTACGGCCATGGATGTTTAACTATAAAGTGTGATAAGTCCTACGGAAGGACAATAGGCAAATAGGAGAATGTATGGCACATGGACCCAACCGAGGCTGCATGGTCAGGGGAAGACCGAGGTGTAAACAGGCAACCAGGAGCTAGCCAGGCAACACTTGCGTGGGGAAGAGAACGCTGAGACTCTGAGACAGAACACCCTTTGGTGACGTGAGTTGCCCGCGGTTAAACGGTTAAATGGTACAATGCAGAGGCCGCCTGCCTTGGGAGAAAGATTCAAGCTTTGAATTCTCACCAGCTGTGTGACTGGGCAACTAACTTTCATTTATTTAACCAATATTTACTGAGCACCTACTCCGTGCTCAAGCCCCAGGCAACAGTAGAAACATAATGGCTATTACGGAGTAAGGAGTGCTTCGCATGCCTTACCTCACTTAACCCCACAGCTGCCCTCTGAAATCACCTACATCATGACCATTTTACAGGGAAACTGAGGCCCAGTGAGTTAAGTAACTTAGTTCAAGCCTTTAACTGTACTATGCTACAGAACATCATATCATGCCCCAAATCGTTTAAGTTTCTGTACCTCCGTTTCTTCAGGACAGGGATAATATGTGCTTTCTCAGATCGACATGCTGAGACAATACGCTCTGTCCCACTGTGACTGGTAGTGGCAGAAGCAGAGCAGTCTGGCAGACTCCAAACCCACCCTGGAGGGACAGCCAGGTGCAGTGCTGAAGGGGTGGGCGTTGGAGATGAAGAAGCTGGCTCCTGCTGTTTTGTTGATGTGTTGGGGATGTGGCATCACCTAAGGTGCTCCCGGCCAGCCCCTCCCAAGTGCAAGACTCTGGGAAGATGTAGCTTCTGGTAAAACTAGCAGATGCCTCAGTGCAAAGTCATGCCCAATTCTGGGCAACACAACTGCCACCAGGGAGAGCCATCCTCGGGGGGCACGGGGCTGGTCATCACGAGGCCTTTGTCTCTCTCGGTCTCTCACTTGCCACTGGGTTCATTTTAACTGGAGACAAACAGAAAATAAACAAAGTTGGCAGCTCAGCCTGTCTGCTCTGCTGGTTTAAACATCCAGTTCGGAGAGTGTGCTACTTTGGACACAATCATGTCCAAGAAATCCTGGAAGAAAGCTGCGATATCACAGAGGTTGGCATGAGATCCATCTCAGAGCAGCAAGCATGCTCTGAGCATCTGCTACATGCTAGACACGGTGCTGGGCGCTCAGGGTTCAAGGGCAAGCAAGACACGGAGTCCTCACTCTGAGGGATTTACCATACAGTGTAAGAGACAGACACTATTCAGTTGATTCTTCGCTGGGGGGTCAACAGCTATAGCCCGTGGCCACGTGCAGCCCACTGCCTGTTACCTACAGCCCATAAACACAGCCGTGCTCATTCGTTTAGGTATTATCTATGGCTGCTCTCCTGCTACAGCGTCCATAGGGGACATGGACTTCGGCTGCAAAGCCTAGAATATTTACCGTCTGACCCTTTACAGAAAAAAATTTAGCCAACCCTGTCAATCACCATACATGCTCTCTGCAACGGAGAATACACACACAAGCACCTATTTCTGTACTCACATTTTTGTTTCCTGCATCTTTTCAAACAAACCAGATTATGAACACATCGAGCCGGAGGAGAAGATGATAGAACAAAGGCATGTATCCCTGCCCTGCACTGTCAGGGAACTACAGCATCCTCACACTGACCACTCCCTACACCTGCCCAGCATTCTCCTTCTAGTGTCAAGCAGAATCTTCAAGCCCGGTCATCTCCACACCCATTCTGTTCAGAAGCGTGGCGGCCTTCTCCATGTATCCACTAGAGGGTGGCCAAGCACTGTCGATGAAAGAATGAGGCGCTACAGTCCCAGTTCAGTGGAGAGAGATCAGTTTCCCATCTGTCAGGATGCGCTCCTCCACTTAAAGCACATTCCGCAGAGGTGGCAGGCCGAGGAAGAATAAGCTAAGCCTGGTGCTCACCCATCAGAACCAGACGTTGCCTGGAGACAGATCTGACAAGAAACGTGATCGGCTGGCTGAGCTAAGGATTCATTAATACAAAGACTTGGAAGGGCAAATTTAATCCACAAGTTCATGGCCTCCATGTGCCCCTGCAAAGTTCTGAGTGAAGTGTGTTTAATACTCTGCGGGACGGACTGTGGGGGACGGGTATCCACCAGGGGTGGCCAAGGGGCCTCGGGCTCTGCCGCTTTCTCCAATAAGGAGTTTTGCCTCTTTGAGCCTCTTCCCAACCTGGGAACTGGGGAGGATGGGTTTAGAAAAGCAGTTCTCGGATAGGAGTGGGGCCAGTACTGGGGTGGCGGGGGGAGCATCCCTGAATCACCTGGGGAATTTCAAACCACTTGGTCTTCTCCCCACTTCCACACAGGCCACGAGGTTGGTGTCTCCCTCTGGCGCTCCCTGAGGCCTCAGTCCCACCGTAGGAGCCTCTCGGATGCTCCAGAGCAGAACTAAGCTGGAGGACTGGGAGATGTTGGTAGTTTATGACTTAACCTTGCTCTTGTTTAGGACATCAGTCTGACATTCTGTGATCAACTAGACCTGTAATGAAGACAATAGCACAGGACCCCAAAATTCCCAGCAGGCACTGGAGTGGAAATCTGCATCCTGGGCTGGTTTTAAAATATGTCTACAATTCTTTGACACACCACTTGCATACAGGCTCCTGTTGCATGTGGCATATAGGGACTTGTGGGGTTAGGTTATATGGTAAAAAGGATACAGCTTCCCCTTAGCTATCTCGATCACTGATCATGTGCTCTGGGGAAGTGAGTGGCCATGTTGTGAGGATATTTGAGCAGTCTGCTGGGGAGGCCCGCATGCAGAGAACTACGGCTTCCCGCCAACAGCCGGCACTGACTTGCCAGCCAGGTGGGTGATCACCTTGGAGGGGGACCCTCCAGTCCTGGGTGACACCTGACTGATCATCAGGAAAACACTTGAGGCAGAACTGCCCAGCCAGGTTGGCTCTAATTCCTGACCCACGGAAATGGCGAGTGACAATAAATATTTCCCGTTGTCTTCATCTACGCTGGGGGGCATTTGTTACACAGTAATAGATGGCTGATACACCAAGTCCCATCCCACTTGGGCTCATCTACAAAGGGCACTGTGGTAGGCAGAAAGGAAAGAAGACCAGGTTTGTCGCTGACTTGCTGTGTGAGCAGAGGTGAAGCCATTTCGCCTCTGGGCCTCCATGTGTTCCTCCATGAGATGGGTACAGCACCATCTAGGCGGCTGCAGGGTCTCAAAGGTAATTTGTGATCTAGCTGAACAGCAGTGACTACTCGTCTCATGTTTTTTCCTTCCAGGAAATGTGATTTAATGCTCAGCCTGGCTGGCGTCGAGGCAGTAAGGGTCCTAGAGCCCTTAGCCGGTGAGGGAGGTGGGGTCTGTGCTCACAATTAGAACCACTGGGCTCGGGGGACTGAGGAATCACTGGAGCAGAGTTGGCACTCTGTCTATGAAGGGCCAACTAGTAAATATTTTCGGCATTGAGGGCCATATGGCCTCTGTCACAACTACTCAATTCTGCCACTGCAGCATGAAAGCAGACACAGACAACATGCAGACGGGCGGGAGCAACTGCTCCACTGAAAACCGTGCCACAGACCCGGTGGCAGGCTGGGTCTGGCTGGTGGGCTGCCGTGTGCCAACCTCTGCCCTGGAGCCCTGCTTCTCTGAGTGTGTGGTCCCGGGGCAGCAGGGTGAGCAAGCCCAGGCGCCTGCCGGAAGTGCGGACTCTCAGGCCCACCCAGCCCTGCTGAGCCAGCCTCCCTGGGAACGGGGCTCAGCACTGCCTTTTCACAAGCCCCCCTGCAGCACAAGTTAGGGAAGCCCCACCTCCTGCCCCTCTCTGCCACCCAGAGTCCCTGTGCACCAGGGACTTAACAGGGTTTTTAGTCCCGGCTGGTGTGGCTCGGTGGATTGCGTGCGGGCCTGCGAACCAAAGGGTCCCCAGTTGATTCCCAGTCAGGGCACATGCCTGGATTGCGGGCCAGGTCCCCAGTAGGGAGCGCCTGAGAGGGAACTACACACTGATGTTTCTCTCCCTCTATATCTCCCTTCCTTCCCCTCTTTAAAAATAAATAAAATCTTAAAAAAAAAAGAGAGATCTTAGATAAGAAAGACCTTCTCAGGCCTCACAAAGAACACACATATATCTCAGTATTCTCCATGAATCAGTGAAAAACTGATAAGCGAAGCGGCACCTAGTCCTGGCCAAACCGCTTAGTCATCAGGAAAATTGAACAAATTGTGTGGTGACAATGCTCCTGGAGAGAAGAGACTGGATTCAGCGGCAGCCCACAGCCGCCTCTGGAGGGAGCCCTTCGTGGGCAGATGCCATCCCGGCTCCCAGCCCTACTTGCTTCTTTAAGCAAATTTATTTGAATGTTGGTTTCCTTCCATTTTGGTGAAGGGTGGGGGTATAAGAGGCAAAGAAGGGATGGAAAAAGGATATCCTTTAAAGCAGTGGTCCCCAGCTTTTTTGGCGCCACAGATCAGTTTTGCAGAAGACTCGGAGCTGAGGGGTAGGAGGAGGAGGAGGCGGAGTTCGGGCAAGCTTTGCTTGCAGTGGGTTCCTAACAGGCCGGGGACCACTACTGGCCCACGGACCAGGGGATGGGGACCTCTGGTTTAAAGAACAAAAGACGGACGAAAGGCTTCTAGGAAAGAAGCAACAGGAAGGGCGGGAAAGGAATGGAGGGGAGATGGGAGTCACTGTAAAAGTCTTCCGGTCTACCTGGGAAGCACTTGGACCTATTGTGACCACAGCTGTCTTGCCTGTAAGCACCACCGTTAGTGTTTGTCTCCGGTATGACCAGTCACATCCCTCCTACCTCACGTGGCCACAGGACAGCCAAAGGACGCAGACATCCCCATCCCCATCGAGACTAGCAGAGGCTCAGAGCAGAGAAAGGTCATGTCCAAAGCCACGTTTGACGAAGCTGGTGGAGCCACAGTTCACAGCCAGATCTGAGGACTTGTCTGCTACAGAACCTGCCAGCACTGCCCACAGGCCCAAAGCTCCCTCTGAGGTCAAGAAAAACTCTTACACGCCGACTCCACTTGACCACAGGTCACCTGGAGTGACTCTTACACGCCGACTCCACTTGACCACAGGTCACCTGCGGGGACTGCTCACAGGTGAACCTGCTTCTTTCTACCTGGGACAACTCTGCCTCTGTCCTCCTACCTTGACGTCTGTGGTAAACAATGTAATATCAAGTCACAAACCACTCTTTAATGTCAATCTCAAAAAAGCCAAAGTGAAAATCAAACAAGGACGATCACGGAATGCCTCCCTGTGCCAAAGATGCCACACACTCGCCCCAACACTGCCAGGTGTGAAGAGCCAAACCCTCAGGTGGAGAATCATTATCTCCAGGTGGGAGGCTCCCCAGCTCTCTGTCTGGGCTGTGTGTGCTGGAGTCTGTCCTTCCTGGATGTTTAACTGCCCCCGGGTACAGGAAATAAGACTGTGATTCATCTTCAAGTGAGAGTCCTGATCTCACGGCTTGCAGGCCTCCTTGCTTCCACAGAACTGCCAGGGCCCTGGCAGGCAGGCTGGCCTTGGAGACATCAACATTCCTTTGCTGCATCCATTCTTAATTCTGTTTCCTGGGTTACCAGGTCTTTTTGTCACAAACAGAAGGGAATTTAGAAAGAGGGCATAA
Source organism: Micronycteris hirsuta (assembly GCA_004026765.1). Classification (NCBI taxonomy): domain Eukaryota; kingdom Metazoa; phylum Chordata; class Mammalia; order Chiroptera; family Phyllostomidae; genus Micronycteris; species Micronycteris hirsuta. The sequence goes on from PVJI01002118.1 coordinate 84,877, forward strand.
ATCATACCAGCCATCCAGGAAACACTTGGGAATAGACGCCCTTCCACACATCTGTTCTACCCAATTAACATCTGCCCTGATGGCACCAGCCGGACCAGGCTCAGTGGGGTCCAGTGGCCACGGTCAGTGAAGTCACAGCTGCAGACACGGAGAAAGGTAGGCGTCTGGCCCCTAGAAAGCAGCTCAGGAGTCTCAGAAGCCTTCTAGGAAGGTGAGCCTGACCTCTGCATTTTTCAGCAGACTGACCTCTGGGCAAGCTGGTCTGCTCCTGATGGGGGATGTCAACCTCACCAAAGAGCCCTACCGCTTGTCGGCGCACACCTGACCCCGGGCTCACAGAATGGTCCTAACGACAAGCGGAGTTGAGCATCTTTTCATAGGCTTTCTGGCCATACGCATGTCTTCCTTGGAGAAATGTCTGTTCAAGTCCTTTGCCCATTTTTAAAATGGATTTTGTTGTTGTTGAGTTGTCAGAGTTCTTTACATAGTCTGGATATTAACCCCTTCATAGATACTTGATTTGTAAATACTTTCTCCCATTCCCTAAGCTGCCTTTCCACTCTGCTGATTGTTTCCTTTGCTGTGAAGTTTTCAAGTTTGATGTAGTCCCTTTGTCTATGTGGGCCTTTGCTGCCTTGGCTTTGGGTATCGTACCCAAGAAATCATCAGTGAACACAATGACACGCCCGCATTCTGCAGGGGTGGGGGACGGTGTGATGCTTGGCGGAGACACGACAGCCCCGGACCCAGGCGGAGGTGCCTGAACCCACGGGGCCCTCTTCGTGTGCTTCACATCCCAACCGGCACTCAGCAGCTAAGCCCCGCCCAGACTCTGCCAGAGAAGCCCGGGGACTTTGCCACGCTCCTACGGCCTCTGTGGCAGCAGAGTTGCTTGGCTAAAATGCGGTCCTGATGACCCACTGGCTTGGCTTTTATCGGCTGTGTCTGTGGCTCAACGTGAGCCCCGACGATTTTGTCAGGGCTTCTCAGGGGAGCACGGTCTCCATGCAGCATGTGCCTTCCAACACCTTGTAGAAGTTGGCTGGCTCTGTTTACCAAAGCAGCAGATTGGTGACAGAAAACTTGGAAAATGCAGAAAAGCATTAAGAAAACAAATCATTCATTCTTTTAGAACTCAGAGGATACTACTACTAACACTTCAGTAAAAGTGCTTCATATGTTTAAGAACTTTCCCTGTAAAAACATAATGAAAATAATACTTCCAACACTAGTGTCATTATGAGAATTAAGGGCTGGCATCTGTTAGGTTCCTGGAACTCTGCCCGACTTAGCAAGTGCTACGTACGCTTCCTGGGAGGTAACCTGGGCCGCTTGTCATTAATATCGATCCCTGGGCTCCCCCCACACTCCCCCCGACTCCTGAGGCTATCTTTCTGAGGGAGGCCTGGGCATCTGTATTTTCGGAAACTCCTCACAGGATCCTTATATCAGGTAAGTTGAAGTCTCTGCCCTCAGGCTTCCATGGGAAACTATTGTTGACAGCTTCATAACAGATCTTTTATCTAAAAAAGACCGATTTGGTCTTTAAACTTAACTGACGATCAGGCTGGGTGTAGATTTTTTTTTTTTAATCATAGCTTTGAGCTATAATTCATGTACCATAGAATTCACTTAAAGTGCACAATTCAATAGACTACTTTAGTGTATTCAGAGCTGTGCCGCTATCAGCACAATCAATTTTAGAACATTTTCGTCGTCCTGAAAAGAAATCCTGTACCCACAGCAGTCACTTCCCATTTCCCCTTCCCCACCCCACCCCACCCCACCCGCCAGTGCTAGGCAACCGTTAATCTCCTGTCTGTCCCCAAAGGCTTGCCTGTTCCGGACTTCCGCATCAATGGCATCATACAACATGTGGTCTGTTGTGACTGGTGCGCTTCACTTAGCATGTTTTCAAGGTTCATCCATGCGGTAGCATGTATCAGTATTTCACTTCTTTTTTATTCATGAGTCATATTCCATTATACGGGCATGCCACATATCATTTATCCATTTGTCAGTTGATAGACATTGGCAATTAGGAATAATGCTGCTATGAGTATTTGTACACACATTGTATGTGGACCTATCTTTTCAATTCGCTTGGGTGTATGCCTAGGAGTGTCCTATGGTAACTCCACGTTTAGCCTTATGAGCTAATGTAAGGCTGTTTTCCAAAGTGGCTGCAACATTTTACATTCCTACTAGTAATATGTGAGCGTTCCTATATCGCTACATTGTCTTGTAATTTAAAAAAATATTTTATTTATTTATTTTCAGAGAGGGGAAGGGAGGGTGAGAGAGAGGGAGAGAAACATCAGTGTGTAGTTGCCTCTCAGGCGCCCCCTCCTGGGGACCCGGCCCGCAACCCAGGCATGTGCCCTGACTGGGTATCGAACAAGCAACCCTTTGGTTTGCAGGCCAGCACTCAATCCACTGAGCCATACATTATCTATTTGATTCTAGTCATGTTAGAGGGTATGAACTGGTATCTCACTGTAGTTTTGATTTGCATTTCTCTGATGGCTAAATATATTGAGCATCTTTTCATGTGCTTATTGGCCACTTGTATATCTTTGGAGAAGTGCCAATACAGATCCTTTGACCATTTTTTAAGTTGGGTAGTCTTTATTATTGCACTGTAAGAGTACGTTTTATTTTTAAATGTAACAGTCATCAATATTTTCCTTCTACTATCTTTTAAAAATGCATCAACAGCTATGTTTTCAAATATAGGTGAGCCCCAACATTTTAAGAGCTCTTTTTCTAAAAGATGTTATCAAGTTGCTATAAATCAAAATTTACTTAAAAGCCTTAGAAAAGTACTATTTACAAGAGGATACATAAAACTCTGGGACAATAATCTGTTTCTAATTGTTTCCATGTAAGCTCATGTTTTCCTGGATTGCATTGATTTACTGCACATCTGTGCAAAGCTCTATCTTTTCCATTCTTCCATCAGCTGAACGAGGGCCCTGAGGCTTCCGGACACCAGGACAACCAAACAGACAGGCCTTGCACAAGGCCAATGCACACAAGAAAGATGACACAGCTCCTTTCCTGGAAGAATGCTCAGTGTGGCCAGGGAGACAAACACACAGAAAACAACCCTGTAGCACAGCCAACGATGAGGACCAGGAAAACACAACCATTCTAAGAAATGCTGAGTTTCATTCACAAGGAACGATAAATGACTCTGGGTGCTCAGCAAGGACAAATGGCCTCAGGAAGACCAGGGCCGTGACGTGAGTAAGCCGTACTGCAGGCAGAGGTGACCCTGAGACCTGACACCTACCTGCTTTGAGGATGTGGGCAAAAGCCCAGGAGGGTGGGAACACTTGGGATAGCAGTGAGAACATGGCGGGGAGAGGGCAGTCAGGGCCACACGGTGGGGAGCTTGAAATGGCGGGTTAAGGAGTTCAGATTTTTATTTTAGTCACCGGGCAGGTCCGCCAGAAGCAGAGGCACTTTTTGAAACAGGTATTTCCAGCATCAGTGCTTCAGAGCTGGCCCGTCTTTAACACCTCCTTAGGCAATGGCTGTATGGGGAGAACCAGGGGTGTCACCAGGAAGGGCTGTTTCTATGTAATGTTGCCCAGAAGGCCGGCGGGCGGGCACAGTGCAGGTCAGGGGCCCCGCCAGGCTGGCCCTTCCACCTCTCCTGGCTGTCTCTCTGTCTTGGGAGCTGACCCACCTTCCTGAGAGAAGGTTCTAAGCCCCAGGACCCCAACTGGCTTGTTTCTTGGGTCCTGTAAAGTGCCTCCATCCTGATTGATGCCATTAACTGCTCCTGGGAGAGAAATGTCCCTCTGTGTAGTGGGTCTGAATGCTCAATCCAGAATTTGAATCTGCCACTGGTCCCTTGGGACTTCCTTTGTGACTATCGACTGACAGGATTGAATACTGTATAGTGTATGACTAGTCTTGGGGAGGACTTAGCAGCAAGCTGGAGTATGGGAAGCCATATTATCTTAGCATCAATTTTACTGAAAGATTTGGAGGTGAGATACGGAAGAAGTACCACTGCAGATAAAGAAAGTACCCGCTATAAACTAAATGTTTATGTCCCTCCAAAATTCCTATGTTGAAACCTAATTTCAATGTGGTGGTATTTGGAGGTGGGTCTCTGGGAGGAGATTAGGGCATGAGGGTGGGGCCCTCATAAATGGGATTAGTGCCCTCATTAAAGAGACCCCAGGAATTTCCCTCCCCCCTTTTACCATGTGAGGACACAGGGATGATTGTCAATGAACCAGGAAGCAGGCCCTCACTAGACACCCAATCTGCCGGCACCTTAATCGTGGATGTCCCGACCTCAGGACTGTGAGAAGCAGGTATCTGCTCTTTATAAGCCACCCAGGGGATGGTACTCAGTTACGGTAGCAGGAGCAGACGGAGTGTATCTTTTCATTGATAAGCAAAACAAAAGATATTACAGAGAAAACAGCTCGTAGGAATTAAAAAAATAAAACATAAAATTCCCTCCCCCCAAAATTTCCCCTGGGCAGGTTGGGGCTTCATCCTCAGATCCCTGAGTAAGTTCCCTCTCAGAAGTTTAGGATGTTTTGGCTGAAAAACGGAATAAGCCCAGGCTTACTACGGCAACAAGACTCATTAATTTAGACACCTGCTGTGATATTCCCCTTGCACTGAGTGTCAAAAAACCGATCAGTCCCCTCCCTGCCTCCAGGAGCAATCATAATACCGGTGGCTCAGGGCGGCCTGTTCTCTGAAGGACAGACCACCGTGGAAGCTTTTCTCAGCCTGCCAATAACAATGCATCTTTATAATTGGAACTTTCCCCGCTGTAGCTCAGTGACACCAAAGCACCCCTTGGTCGGTGTCACCATTTAAACAGGCATCATGACGATCCACGGGGGACAGTCACCGTTCAGCGCTCCCAGCGAAGCTGGGAGGAGACGCTGATGCCGCCGGAGCTGATTTCGAACAGCTCACCGAGTTCCTTCCTGGGTGAGAGGATACCAGGAGATTCCAGCCTCTGTTTTCCTTCCATCAGTGTAACAGCGATAATTCCCTAAATGGGGAGAATGAGACTGTCTGCTCTCTTCACCAGCATGACATCCCACGACAAGCCTGTAAACCTGAGGTGAGGACAGTGCCCCTTTATCTGTTGGGCACGTGCTCCAAGACGCCCAGTGGATCCCGGAAAGCCCACACAGTACCGGGCCCTACATACACTATGTTTTTTTCCTATACGTACATAACTATGGTAAAGTTTAACTTATAAATTAGGCCCAGTAAGAGATGGACAAGAATAACTAATAATAATAATAATAAAATAGAACCATCATAATAATATATGGTAATAAAAGTTATGTGAATGGATTTGAGGCCATTATTAAGTAAAATGATGTACACCAACATGGCTCAAAACTCGAGAGCTGCAAGGAGTTACAGAGTAGAAGTCACTTTGTCACCGGGATCCTCCTTTCGGATCTCCCTCTCCGTGGCTTTCTCTCCCCACCCCCTACAGGTACTGTTATTAGTTTCCTGTGTATCTTTCCAGAATCATACTTACCTCTCCACTGCCTGCTCCTGGCTTAGTGCATTTTGGAGATCTTTACTAAGTACTGAGAGAGCACCCTTATTTCCTGTTAAACTACTAGTATTCTTGAGTATACACCGTTTCTGCTAGTTCCCTTAGGAGGACATTTTTGTTAGTTTCCAGTCTGCTGCTTCTGTGAACAAGCCTTGCCTGTACCAACACCATTTTGGGGTAAATTCATACAGAAGTGTTAACTACTGAGTCTAAGAACCTCTGCATTTGTCATTACGATGGCTACTGTTAAACTGCCCTTTGTAAGGGTCAGACGGCCGTTTCCTTTCACTTCCCCACCAACGGTATGCAAATTCTAAAATAAAACCCGGACAACGTTATCACCATCTCTCACCTCCTTCCCTTCAGCAGTAAGTCTTTCATCCGATATTAACGGTTATTTCCCTACTAAATGTCACGTTGAGTACTATGGACTAAGTCAGACATGGAGAATTTACTTTAGGAAAGCAATCACAATTATTGCTTAATCTATATTTTAAGTACTTACATAAAAAATAAACTGACGTTTACTGAGCCACCCTGAAGGGCCAAGCAGCACGCTGAGGCTTGTCTGTGTAACAGCATGCTTCACCCTTGCACCGCCTTGAGGTCAATTCCATTACCAACACCAATTCAGATGAGAAAAGGTCGGACATGAGTCGCTGTCCCAGTCCCACAGCTTGTGAGTGACAAGCAGGTATCAGATACATTCCACCCTGTCCCTCTATGCTGTTTGCACACAACCCCCTGGAAGGGTAGGGAATGTACACATTTAGAGCCGCTTCCCAATAGTCAGGTCTCTTACAGTAACATCTAAGTCTGGTATTCAGTGTTCAAACACTGGCACGTGCTACACTGTTAGAAATAAGTTATATACAAAACGCCTTTTCCTACCATAAGAAAATATCTACTGTATTGGCAAACTGACGTTCCAATCCGGGTTCACAATGGGTCAGGAATTTGATCTGAGTGTTGAACCCTGAGATATTTATAAATGAAGAATGTTTTGCACTAAATTTTTTTTAAACTGCAACAGTCAATATATTCCAACTTAGGAAAAAAAAAAAAAAAGAATTGAAACTTAGCCCTGAGGAGTTCTCTTGCCATATAACCAATGGTTTCTAAAATCTTCACTGAAAATTTTAGCTTTCGAATCAAGTCATTCAGCTTGCCTTCCCTCAACCCCAAGCATCATTTCCCCTCGAATATGCTCTGAGTCTCAACTGAGATTGCTGCTGTCAGGGAACAAACGACCCACAAACGACAAGCAGGCATCTCTACATTCAATTTTCATTGCATATCCAGGGACCAAGAGCTCACAAATGACCGGACATCTCTAAGGCCCTCCATACGGCCCTCCATGTTTAGCCACAAACTTTCTGATAATAAAGGTCACATTCTTGTCATGCCTTCTGTCAACTGTCTTCTAAGCTGCTCTAAAAAAGCTGCCCATCTGTCAAGGTTCAAGACCCAAGGAGTAAACACTGGGCATCTGGAAAAGGCTGAGTTAATCTCAGAGGAATTTTTCTGGATGGTCAAAACTTCATCAAATCTGCTTAACCTGTGGATGGATGTGAGCAAGGAAAAGGTGAAATCAAACAAAGTGGTGAGTAAAATTTTGGATTGGGGTGATTTCCTTTTGTAAGTTACTGGAGGATATCTAGTTATTTCAAGAATGTCCAATGTTTCTCAAAAATAGAGCTAGTTCATTAAAAAAAAAAAAAAAGAGTGAGAGGTATTTGGCTTTCTTAAAGGAATAAAGTATAGGTTGTCAGTTCCGGATAACTTAGGAATTAATCTCTAACACCACAAGCCACCAAAAAGAATGATACCTGTTCCAGAAGTCATATTTTTAAAAAGACTTTACTTATTAATTTTTAGAGAGAGGGCAAGAGAAGGAGAAAGAGAGGGAGGGAAACATCAACGTGTCGTTGCCTCTCACACGCCCCCTACTGGGGACCTGGCCTGCAACCCAGGCTTGTACCCTGACTGGGAATCCAACTGGCGACCCTTTGGTTCGCAGGCCCGCGTTCAATCCACTGAGCTACATCAGCCAGGGCCATAAGTCATATTTTTTAAATTTATTTTTCAGTTATAGTTGACCATTAGTCATATTTTTCAAAGTATGTTCTCAGAGGCACTCCATGCAAACAGGGTTTATGGTCTTATTGGTCTGGGAAAGGCGGGACTCTAGGCATTTCATGAAATGTAGCATATTAAAGCCTTTGAAGGGTCTCGGTAAATTAACCTTGTCTAACGCGGCCTTTTCCAAACTTATGTGGCCTTGGAACCCCTTTCACTTTAAACCCAGTGTCCCAGGGTCCCAGGGTCCCAGGGTCCCACTATGGGAGCCTCTTGGAGTGCCTGGCCAGTGATACCTCTGTTCTAGCACTTTCTCCACCTCGCCTTGTGCTTCATGGTCAGCGACCACACCAACTCTCCCCTGAACTGTAAAGTTCTGAAACCCCGAAGTGGTGTTTCACTGCATCTGTTTCCCGCGCAGCACTTAGCTTACCTACGAACGCATGGCCAGAGGCCCACTGCAGCCCTCCAAAGTCGGGAAGTGTGAACGGGAAACCGGAGAGCTGTGGTGGGCATGGTCAACACTCAGCTAAAGTGCCGAGCTACGCTCCGCGGAACACATAACTTGAGATCTGTGTAAAAGGCTGTCACTATCACCATCAGCAAGGCCTCGGTTGGACTCCCAAAGCCCCCCTAGAAAAGTCTCCTCCCTTACTGAGAATGGAAAGAAAGAAAAAAGATGTACTAAGAACTAGTTCCTGTCTTACTCTCCTTACCCATGCTTTCCCTAAGCGGGACCTGACTTTACACCCAGGGGTCCTTGAAGACCTGGTTCTTCCTGGGCCCATTCCAACTCGCCCTCAACTTCCGCCAAGCGACCGAGGGTCAGGAGCTCCCACACTCAGCCACCTCACCGCCCCTCCTTCCCGGGCACCCCCACAGCCAGCATTTACCCTCACCCAGGCATAACTGCAGCATAAAAAGGCTGCCCCGTGCTTGGCTTGAATCACACTGCTCTGGGGCCACCGGCTGCGGGAGGAAGCAGTAATGCTCTACTTCTGTGCGGTGTGGCTGCGACTGCAGCGGCACCGGCCTCCAAGATGGGAAATAAGTCCGGTAGAGCCTTGCACGGGAACTAGCCTTGGTAGCACCTCTTGAGACTGAGTTATCTTCCTGTAAAAGGAAGTGAGCCTTAGACTATCCGCAGCCAAATCTCTTGGGGACTTGGTGAAAATGCAGATTCCTGGGCCCCATCCCACATCTACTGGGTCAGAACGTCTGGGTGGGTGGGTAGGCAGTCCTCAGGAAAATACACTGAACAATTTATGTGTGACCAAAGCATCGTACTTTGAGAACCGCTGCTTTAAAAGATCAGGCGAAGAGGAAAAAGTGGGAGAAAGGATGACTCACTGTGGTACAAAGAATAATGCACCCCCCCCAAGACACCCACATCTAGTCCCCAGAACCTGTGAATGCTATCGTACATGGCCAGAGCAACTTTGCAGACGTAATTAAATTACAGGTTTTGAGATAGGGGATTATCCTGGATTATTGGACAGGCCCAATGGTCCACAAGGGTCCTTATAAGTGAAACACGGAGGCAAGGGAGTCAGAGTCAGAGAGAGATTTAAAGACGACGTTGAAAATGCAAGAAGGAGCCATGAGCCAAAAAATATACCTAGAAAGGCAAGGAAACAGATTCTCCCCCAGAGCCATCAGAAGGAACACTGCAGGGAGGAGGGAGGCAGGGAAGGGAGGTGGGATTGGAGGGGGAGGGGAGGAGAGAGTATGCAGACAACTGTAATTGAACAACAATAAAGTAAAAAAAAAATTACCTAGAAAAAAAAACAATAATATTAAACTGAAAAATTAAGCCTTTCTGGAAAAACAACTCATGAATAAATAGATCCAGTAATAAAATTACTGTATGTGCCAAAAAACAGAAATTGTTCCCCACATTAGCATTTTAAAGATTCTCAAATCGTTATGTATTTAACACTGATATAATGCAACAGAAAAATAAAAGATTATAGTAATTGAATAAAAGCCTTAATTTTAAGGGGGGAAAAAAAAAAAAAAGAAGGAACACTGCCCTGTCAACACCTTGACTGTTAGCCCAGTGAGATTGATTTTGGACTTGACCTCTAAAACTATAAGAGAATACATCTGTGTTGTTATAAGCCACCCAGTTTATCATAATTTGTAGCAACATCAATAGGAAACTAACACACTCAAAAACAATGAGAAGCCTGGAAAACAATAATAAACAGCACGGTAGTAAGCTTGTAGCCCAGATGTTAAATCTACGTCCTTTGTAAGCGGTGTTGTGAGTGAAAAACGCCAGCCAGCCAGAGAACAGAAACGCCTGTGGTCCTAAAGTCAGAAGACGGGGGCAGAGACGATGACAGTAAGCATCGCTGAGTCCTCACTAGGTGCCAGGCTCCATTCTGAGCTCTCATATGTAGATCATTTCATTGTAACCACTCTGCGAGGTGGAGGTTTTCGTTACCCCCAAACGTCCCCTGTGCTCTTTTGCAATCCACCTCTCCTGTCCTGCCATCTCCTGGAGGCCACCGACCTGCTGTCTGTCCTGTGGATTAATTTGTATTTTCTACAAGTTCACGTGAATAGAATCGTACAGTTCAGGGGCCAGCACGTCTTTTCTATCAAGGGCCAGGTGGTAACTATGCTAGGGTTTGAGGCCATTGAGTCCCTGTCACAACCCCTCGGCTCTGCCCGAGGAGCGCAGGGACAGCCACAGACAGGGACAGCCACCGATGGCACACAGACAAACGAGCATGGCTGTGATCCAACAAAACTCCCATCTATGGGCGCAACTTTGAATTTCATGTTGTTTTTACATATCGCAAAAGAATACACTTCATTTTTAGTTTTTCCTCAACCAATTAAACAAGTAAAGTCATTCTTAGTTTGTGGGTCCTAGGCACACAGGCAGCAGGTCGGGGCTGGTCTGCAGACCAGCGGGTTGGCTGAGGCCTGATATAGCACAGACCGTTTTGTGTCTGGCTTCTCGCGTTCCACATAACGCCTGCCATTTGTCCGTATGGCTGCGTACACCACTAATCCATATCGCTGTGCAGCGCCCCGGAGTGTGGCCATGCCACTGCTGGGCACTCGTTCAGCTGTGGATAGGCAGGCCCTGCTGTTTACCTCTCCTCTACCATAATCTTTGTGAACTGTTAAAGCAGGAAGTCTATGCACTACCAAGTGTCCAGTGTGAAAAGTGTTACTGTTCTCGATCACTGTTACACAAGCATAGATGTTTAAATTGTTTTTTAAAGATTTTATTTATTAATTTTACCCTGGCTGGTGTAGCTCAGTGGATTGAGCGCGGGCTGGGAACCAAGCGGTCCCGGTTCGATTCCCAGTCAGGGCACATGCCTGGGTTGCGGGCCAGGTCCCCATGAGGGCCATGTGAGAGACAACCATACATTGCTGTTTCTCTCCCTCTCTTTCTCCCTCCCTTCCCCTCTCTCTAAAAAATAAAATAAAAATAAAATCTTTAAAAATAAAAAAAAAGATTTTATTTATTTATTTTTTGACAGAAGGGAAGGGAGGGAGAAAGAGAGGGAGAGAAGCATCCATGCTTCTCTTAAAATTTTAAAGAATTTTCTGGATTTCCAGATTTCTGTGATTTTTTCCTAAACTTTTATAATCCTTATATTTATATAACATAAGCATGCAAAACCATGCTCTAAAATAAGTCAGACTATTTCCTAAATAGCTTGTGTTTCCTAAATAGCAGAGTATTTCCTAAACAGAAGTTCCGAGGTATACCTGGAACCTGGCACCTCTGGAAGGAAGCCTGTGCCCGCGGCCAATGATAAAAAACTTCCCACAGAGGATCCCGGCCGTGAAATTCTCAGGTTCCTAGGAGGAAACACTCTCACAATTGCTCTGTTGCCCCTGACAGTATGAATTCTTCCTTGTTTTGCCAGAAAATAACCCCAGAAAAAGGTGGTAAAAGGCTACTTTTAAGTCCAACCTATTTTCATTGGACTTATTTCTTCCTTCGGCACCCCAACCACGCAAGGGGCAGCCTCCGATTAAGATGTTATTTACTGGACGGGAGACTTCTAAAGCGCCTGCAGACAGTGTATCCACAAGTCAGGCACGTTTTTTCTGGGAGGAAAAACACGGCTGGACTGTAAATTCAAGCTGCAGATGATCAGTGCCGGCAAAACCCTTCCGCTCTCCACCACCACCCGCACAGCTGCTGATGGGCCCTCCTTCCAATGAAGCCACCTCCCACACCTCCCGCACAGACGAGTCCAGGTGTGGCTTCTTCAAAGCCATGTATGAGCCTTGAAATATTTGAGTTATTAGGAAAAAAACCCACAAAATTTTAAAAAATCATTTATAACGCCGTCACTCCTTTCTACACATGCAACTTACATGGTGAATTTTAGAGTGGATGAAGGTCCAACTGTTTTCCCTTTGTCCCATTTTGAAATGCCCTTCGCTTGCTTCCTCTTTTCTAAAGACTGGGCTAGGAAAATAAAGACCGGCTGTGAGAATCTCAAATAGAGATTCTGTAGAAAGCATGGTCAAGGGTGACTGACCAGAGCCCCATCAGATGCCCAGCAGAGTGAACAAACTCTCCCATCGCAAACGCCAAGAGGCCCACACAGTACGCGGGCCGCCGCCTAGGAAGCTCCCGTGCCCTGTTGTGACCTGGGAAACTACAAAGCTTAGAGAACACAGACAAGGCTAGTACAGAATGTCAGCTCCTTCTCTGGCCTTCCTGATGGCCAAAGGCTCAGCTGCGTTCATGAAAATCCAGCTGGGCTCTCACCGGGCTGGCCTTTGAGGAAAAATGAGTCACCAAGACGCTCTAAGTTTGGAACATCCTGTGGGCAGATGAGTCCAGCTTGCAGCAAAAGAGGAAGCTGGTTTTCAGCTCAGGCATGCGTGCGTCCTTCCAAGCTCACACTCAAATCGGCGGGTCTTCCTGCAGCACCAGGAGAAGTCGAGGGAGGCCCAGGCAGTGCTTTGCATCACTCAACGCTTCTGTGGGCCAGGAGTGGGTTAAAGATGTTTGTCTGGAGATAAGCAGTGCAGGGCACGTGACCAAGACACAAGCACTCCCCAGGACACCCAGCTATTTTTTTTCTGCCTGAGAAACAGGCAATCCTACGAATCCTCCCACCCCCTGGTACCATAACCCCAGAGGCAGGGGTTGTCTCCAGATGGTGCCATTCACCTCTAGCCATTGTTGAGTGAAGACCTGTGACGGCAACTTTCCAGCAGACAGCACGTGGCACAAGGAGCATCTCCAATCGGTGAAACAGTTTTGATTCCTAAAGGTGCTACCACCTTATTTCATAAAAGGGTTCCACCTTGGGATCTAACAGACAATATATTAAAATTTACTAAGTTCCACTGTCTCTATCTACCCGTACTAAAAAATAATCACAGGTTACATCTATTTTCAGCACCTACTAGGTGCTTGGCAGTGTTCCAAGGACTTTATGTGTATTCTCATTTATTCTCCATCATGATTCTGGGGACGAACCCATGGGGTGGGGGTACCTACTTGTGTGCCAAAGATCTATATTGAAATTGTTTTCTTTCAAGTGTATATGCACATAGATGGAGTTTATACATTTGTTTTTCCCAATATAGAAAACCCAATATATTTCTCCGCAGCTTGATTTTTTTTCTTTACAATATATCAGTAACATCCCCGACAACCTATAGACATGAAGCCGCTGCTGTGATTCCTGAGGCTGCTGAAAGCAGGACCATTTACCCGGAAGGTCTCCTACCCACGCCAGGTCAGAGACCAGCAGTGGGTAGAGTCTGAAGGAGCTGTGACTGTTCATCTGTTTCTTTATCCTAAAAGGATGCTTAAGTCTCTTCTGTACTAAAATAATGTTAATAATGTTAATAATAATAATAATAATAATGATGATGATGTGGCAAAGAAAACATGCTTCTCACTGTATATCCCTCTCTTTTCTCCTTTCCTTTCCAATTGTGACAACTCCCTTCCTTCTTAAAACACTGTTGTCTTGTAAGGGCTTTCATCCTCTCGGACTCCTTTTCTGCTTTATATCCCTCCGTCCGGCCCTTGCACATGGGTCTCCAGGGCCTTCTCCACTTGTACTCCTGCTCTACACTGGTGGTTCCCAAACTGGGGTCCCCAGACCAGCAGTATCAGCACCACTCGGCAGCTTGTCAGCAATGCAAGTTTCCCGGCTCCACTGCAGACCCACCAAATCAGCAACCCTGGGGATGAGATCCGGTGATCTGTGATTTAATGATCTTTCAGGAGATTCTGTTGATTGCTTAAGTTTGAGGACCACTGCCCTAGACGAACCTGTGCCTAGTACTCACCTCCTCCCATTGTCTGGCAGTTCCCTGATCCTCACCTCTAATCTCAACTTCTTTTCAAGCTGCACATCACACAGGCAGGTATGCTCTCTAAGCATCTCTACCTTGTCACTCACAGGGTTCTCTAAACTTAGCACTACCCAAAAAGGACTGCTCTTCTCCCCCAGGGTCTGTACCTTCGCCCATATTCCCCAACAGCTCATGCCAACGCCATATCCCCACCCACCCGAGACAGAAACCACTAAGTCATCCCAGATTCCCGCTTTTCCCTGTCCTCCCCCATCCAATCAGCTTCCAGGTGAGGTCAACTCTACCTCTTCCCTCCACTTCTATGGCCTTACCATTTCTCAGATTCCAAGAAGGCATCCTAGCACTTAATAATACAGTATCTCTCCCTTCTGATTCTTCACACTGCTGTCAAGAGAATTCCTCTAAAACACGAACCTAAGTGCAAAATCCCAAGATTGCCCACTGCCCTCAGCACCAAGCCCCAACTTCCCAACAGGAAGTCTTTGAGTCCCCTGCCTCATTTCCTGGTGTTCCCGTGGCCATCCCAGATGCATGTGACCATCTGCCCCATGCCGCTTCCCTCTTTCACGTCTTTGCCCAGAAAGCTGATGGGCATCTGAAGAGACGTCCAAACTCAGTAATCAGAGGAACGCAAAAACAAATCATGACACCACCGCACATACTGCACCAGTCAACAATGAAAACTTGGACAACGCTAAGAGTCGGCCGTGGGAACACAGGGAGCCTGAGTACCTGGTGGGAGTGAGCACTACAGCAGGCGTCCTGGGGAATGTCTACATGTGCTCACACTAAGTACATGTCTGGGTTGGACCTGTGACTCTCACCCAACAGAATATGGTGGAAATGACAAAGTTCCAAGTCGAGGCCTTGAGTGTTCTCCCCTCACTTGGGACTCCTGCCCTGCCATCACATGACCAAGCTCGAGCCGGCCTGATAGAGGATGACAACAATGTGTCAAAGCCTTCTTAAGTTATCCAGCCCCCAGCAGGCCTCAGATGAATGAGTGATATCAACTAACATGGGCAAAGCCACGCACATCAGCCAAACCACTCAGCCAATCCCACAGGCTCCTGAAAAACGAGTCACATTATGTTTGAGGTGGTTTATCGCAAAGCATAAGTAATTGATACACATCCCAAGGAATACTTAGCAGCAAAAAAAAAAAAAAAAAAAAGCAACAGAATAGAAGGGCCCAGAACAACCAGAGCTGATTTTAACAGCATAGAGCCAATTAGAAAAGACACTGAATGAGATGTTTTATGCAAATGCAACTGCGTTAAGATACCCACAAGTCAATAATATACATTTTATTTTAAAAAATGAAAAACCAAAGATTTACATTCACTTATAAATGTGGTTGCCAGTGACATGGAGGGAAGGAGGGGTGTGTGGGGACACAATTGGGGGCCTCGAATGGGCCCCTGATAATGCCGTGTGAACTGGGGAAGGCGATTTCTCAACCCTCCACACTCCACACTGCCTACTTACCCTGGAAGCTCCAGCCCAAACGAAGCTTGTTTATGGCCTGCTGGGCCACTGTCTCTCAAACAGTTAAGGTGGCAGGTAAAAGAATAAGAAAGCCCATTTACTACAGTTTTGTGATCACAAACAGGTTTGTTTTCCTAACCAGAAGATGAGCTTTGAGCGCGGTCTTATTTTCTTGAAACACCTCATGCTTCATACACTGCAAACATGTGTCAGTGAAAGAACTTTTACTATCCTGTAAAAAAACAAAAAAAGAGTTTTCAACCTTGGCACCACTGACATTTTGGACCTGGTGTGTCTTTGTTGTTGGGAGTGGTGTGGAGCAGCGGGGATTGGGATAGAGATGCTGCCCTGGCCACCGTAGGATGTTTAGCACCACCCCTGGCTTCTGCCATCTAGATGCCAAGGCCACCCTCCCAGTTGTGACAATGAAAAACATTGCCACATGTTTTCTGTGGGCCAGAATCACTCCTTGGTTGCGAAGTTCTGCCTTACAGGTCTGGGCTACCCAACGCTGCAGTTCTAAACGGCACTGTAGAAGCCCTGAACCTGTTTGACAAAGACAGTGTTTGAGATGACTAAGTGACATTACACTCTCTAGAATCCTTCTCAAGGAGGACTAGATTGCCAACATTTTTCCTCGTTAGATGCTCTCACCTACTGGCGTTCACCGCGCTAGGGGGAGAGATGAAATACAAAATGCACTTGACTTTCCGCAGCCGTGCAGAAATATTTCTCCTCCTAAGTTTGAGTCAACCCTTTTATTTAGAAAGTTTAAATCTGTCTCTTTAAGTCAACAGTTCATGCCGTCGATTTTTCGCTATTCCGCTGCAGAGGCTGTTTATTTAGCTGGGGCTGCTGAAGATGCTCCTCGCCTGTGCTTGGAACTAAAACATGAACCGCCACCACGTAACCAAGCTGAAGAATTTCGCCTCATTTGTCTTGTGTGTACCATCAGGGCAAACGCCAGGCATTTTAATAACCTCATCCAGACCTCCGGTAATCACTGGAGGCTACTGACTGCAGACAAATATTTGCCTTGCAGGTCTCTCTATGGAGAGACCGAGGGAAACTAAGCTGCTTTTTGTTCATACAGATTGACTGTGACAATCGGGAAAACAGAGAGCGCTCACACCATTCATTTCTTGCAATTATACACATGGAGGAGCAACAGGGATGGCTTCTCACAGATCTGACTGGATACCCTTTCTTTACACTTTGTCTTTCTCCCTGCGCCACCTCCAACAACACATCAAAATAAAGCTGAGAAGAACATCAGTGGATGCTGACATCAGTGGGTGAAAGGCTTTTGGGAAAAAATACTTTCACATGGTCTCAAAATAGGCCCCCGTAGCCCTATTATGAGGGAAAGGGTTCCCTTTCATGGATCTGGCAGGTAACCTTGTAACCAAGTGCCCAAACTCAGCAACACTGAGGTGGGAACCGCCTGCTTTCACGTGCCTCTTGATGTAATAAGTTCAGACGCTGCAGCACCACCTAGGCGTTTTCCTGCCCGAGTTGTTTAACCTGAACCTCATCAGGAGGAAACAGACAAACCAGGCTGTGGAGCATTCCAGAAGAAAATGGCCTGGACTCTCCTAAAACATCCAAGTCATAAGACAATAAAAGGCTGGGGAATTTCTAGATTAAAAGTGTTTAAAGACATGGTAACCGAATGTCATTTGTTGATCCTGATTGGATCCTTGAACAAAAGGTGGAGGTAAGGACATTAGACATTTTGGGAAATCTAAATATGGGCTGCATCATATAGTACTGAAATGAGGCTCAATTCCTTCAGGTGATGAAGGTATTGCAATTACATAGGAGAGTATCTTTGTTCTTGGGAGATACATACTGACTTATTTAGGAAGTAAGTGTTGTGTCTGCAGTTTATTGTACTTCATTGTGATGAACAAAATTAATTAAATAATAATACACACACATACACACATCGAGATAAAGCAAATATGGCAAAATGTTACCCAGCAATTTCAACGAAGGGGGTCTACAAAATTTAAGTGGAAGAGTCTGAGTACTTCTTTCTGTTTTCCTATAGCTTTGAAACTTTTCCAAATTAAAGTTGGAAGGGAAAAGAATGATGGATATAAATCTGTTGCTATCAATACATAATCAAGCCAGGATGCTCCATAAATGCATCACAGAGGGGGGGAAGTATTAGAACGAAATATTACTTTCTGCCTCAAATATGAAGATAAGTAACTGGAGTTTAAGTGTTTGGAAGCATGAGGTCAAAAAATTAAAAAAGAAATGTCTGAATCCAATCAAACGTGTTTTGACTCTGTCACCAATTAAGAATGGGCTGAAATCAAAAGTTTTGATGCATCAGAGCTCTCCAAATTCTAGAAATTTCTCATCAATATGATAATGAGCCGGAAGATTTCTGCACGCACTAAACGGATTCCAAGCAAAGATAACAGTGATCTTTGTAACTTGTTAACACAAGCGCTCTCAAGAGAGTTTAGGGAAATCTTGCCAGAAAAGGCCCCCACTTTTCAGCAAGCAGTGATTATCAGCAACACAGAATAAGAAAACAAAGATTTTCTTTTGAAAAAAACTTACTTATTTACAACCTAAATGTATTTATTTTGGATTCTGGACTTGTGCAATATGGATGCTCAGTTTAGAGTTCATGTAATAGTGATCAAGGACAGTGTTCTGGGAAAAGGAGAAAGCTGCGGTCAGGCACGTGATTGGCTGTGAGGGTCGGAGGTTAGAGAGACAAAGTTAGTTCAGTGGTCTCACAGGGCCACTTGGGCGTTCAAAGTTGAGACCAGGTCCTTCTTCAAAGACAAGATGCTACACCAAATGCCCTGATTCCTTTGTTCAGACTCACTGAGTCAATTTCTTGGCATGTGGGATCTCCAAGATCCTGAAATCGCAGGCAAAACTTATTGTATGTGTGTGTTTATGAGGAGAGAGACCTTAGCTTCCCTCAGTTCTCAACAGATTCCTGATCTCCTAAAAATGGTGACAGGCCAATGTCTTTTGAGATTTGCTATAATTTCCTCTCTGGGCTTGAAATACCCAAAGAATTTCAAGCACCCACAAGTGTACTTTTAAATCCAAAGGGCCTCTGATTCCTTATCTCATTTCCATCTCTCGCCGATGTTCTGCTTTGCCAGGGTCCCAACCTACCGTTTGGAGCCTTGTTTCACGTTATCCTCCCTTCACCAGGGAAATCTTTGCTCCCAGACTGAAAACTAACTTCGAACAGCAGAGCGACCCTAAGGTATAGAGAACAGAAAGATCCTGTTGGAGGCACTTGGCACCCTACACTGAACAGCAAACAAAGGCGGACGATTCCATTTTGTACTTTCCTACCACTATTTTTTCCAAGTAGGAACTTAACTTGAAAGTGTTATTTTTATTTTTTATGTATGATTATTTCATCTTTTATAT
Source organism: Micronycteris hirsuta (assembly GCA_004026765.1). Lineage (NCBI taxonomy): Eukaryota > Metazoa > Chordata > Mammalia > Chiroptera > Phyllostomidae > Micronycteris > Micronycteris hirsuta. The sequence continues at coordinate 103,748 of PVJI01002118.1, forward strand.
ATGACTGTTTTACATTTTATATAAGAAGTCAAACCTGGATATCTAGACTCTGAACACAGGCTACGCTCTGCTTATTTAGGGAAAAAAAATTAGGAATGAGTGACCACTCAATTCCACCAAAAGGGATTTGAGTCTATTTTTGTTACAAAATTTCCAGCCTCAGAAGGAATATCAATGCCTACAGAGTGCAAGCTTTTCACCTTATGTATGCAAAAACAAACGTCACCGTGATACCCCATGTCACATCGTTGGTCACAGACTCAAAACAAGGAGCCTCTCGACATCCAGTGCAGTGTTCTCTGGGATGCCACCTGGCTTCTCCACATTAATGCCTTCTGAAAAAAATTTTTTTCCTCTTCTTAAAAATGTTATCAATGATGAAAACCTCTGACTGGAAACCACAATCATTCTTGGGAAGTTGTATGAGATGTCAAGAACCCCCGGGGCATCGCCAACCAATACACCAGGAGTCATGACACAACCACTCCACTGAGTCCGAGTGGACACGGAGAGGACCCCACCCCCATGAGCCTCTCCCTCTGCCCCCTTCATCCACCTTCACTCTCCTCACCCTGCCCTACACTTAACCTGCGGGACAGAAGATAAGGTATAAATGTTTTACTCTTATACTGAATGATGTATTGAATTGTTCTGCTCTTAGTTTTAAAATTCAAACCACAAAAATTCATATGTTGTCTAAAATGTCCCATGTTGCTTTTTATATATACATATGTGGCTGTCAAACTACAATTTTTGAAAGGCACTTGACTCTCGTATAAATACATAAAAACACATGGGGAAGATGTATTTAACTCAGTGATGAGAGAGTCAGCTAGGTGACGAAGGTAGCTCAGAGGAAGAGCTGAGACCTAAGTGGGCGGAAGAAATCTGTGGAACCATGGATGCTGGAATAGACTGAACATTCACATGTACATGAAGTTAACGTGCAGCAGGGCAACACGCAACACGTTGATGGTCCTTCCCTACCTGGGAGAAATCGCTGGTGCCATCACTGGACAAAAATCATGTGCAACTTATTAATAGCAGCCTTCTGTTTCCAGAGGGCCTGTGAATGAAGAATGGTTTTTATATTTTTAAGTGGTTGAACGAAAAATAATATTACATGATACATGAAAATCATATGAAGTTCAAATGTCAGTGCTCTAAGTAAAGTTTTATTGGAACACAGTCACGTGCATTTGTTCATGTATTACCTGTGGCTGCTTTCATGATACAACAGAGGAGCGGGGTGGTTACCACAGAGACCCTGTGGTCTGCAAAGTCCAAATTCAATATTTACTATCTGGCACTTCACAGAAAAAACTGCTGACTTCTGCCCTAGAACATCAGATGATTTGGGTGGGCTTATTAAACACTCTTCCCAGCAGGGTACTGCAAGGCACTCAGTAACCTTTTATTTTTGCCTTAATTAAAATTTTGGATAAATTTTTCTTAAAACTACCTTTCTACCAGCTTATTATGTTTTACCTATTGAGTCGATGGCTCTTGTAGAAGGGAAGCCTCCTTCCATTGTCTGGATAGCTGAGCTGATAGAACCCTGGCATTCCGAGGTTAAACCGAAGGACTCCAATGTGTTTACAAAATACAGCATCACCTCAGCCAGTATTTTCATTGACTCAAACTGGTTTCCTTTCTGACCTCTTCTCCAAAAAGGAGGGGTAGAAGGAAGAGACATTTACATTTGGAAATGATCCCTTGACATTCTCTCACCTTCCACTACACGAGGTCTGTCTGGAAAAAGTCCAGCCATTGTTAATATAACAAGAACAGTTTATATGATATCAATGTAACCTGGCAGCCAAGGAGAATGGACTGGAATGCGCGTGCATGAACAATGATGACTTCACTGTACTAGTCAGCGGGGGCGGTAGATGCCTTGAGTGAGCATGTGTTCTGTGTGGCTGCCACATTCAAAATGACTGAAAGAGTAGAGCAAGGAATCTTCATCAAATTTTGCATTAAGCTTGAACATTCCTCCTTGGAAACTATTTAGATGATTCAGAAGGCCGCAGCTATGGGCAACTGGTAACTGGCAGCTTCATCATGTCTCGTGCAGTGTTTTATGTGAAACATCAAATTACCCAGGTGACTCAACCCCCCCTACAGACCAGATTTGGTGCCCTGTGACTTCAGGCTTTTCTCAAAACTAAAATTACCTTTGAAAGGGAAGAGATTTCAGACCATTGATGAGAGTCAGGAAAATATGACAGGGCAGCTGATAGCAATTGGGAGAACTGTGTAGGGTCCTAAGGTGCCTACTTTGAAGGGGACTGATGTGTCATTGTCCTATGTACAATGTTTCTCGTATTTTCTTCAATAAATGTCTCTATTTTTCATAGTACATGGCTAGATACCTTCTGGACAGACCTCGTATATCTAGGTCCATGAACTGTTCTTGATGGAAACATTCAACATATTAGGACCCTTTGAGGTGTGTACCGCAGGCAAATTGACACTAGTAACTTGATGAGGAGCTGCATGAGAGGGGAGCAAATACAATATGAAATCAGGATTGTTTTAATTTTTTTTTTTTTTAAAGATTTTATTTATTTATTTTCAGAGAGAGGAGAAGGGAGGGAGAAAGAGAGGGAGAAACATCAATGTATGGTTGCTCCTCACTGGCCCGCAACCCAGGCATGTGCCCCAACTGGGAATCGAACCGGGACTGTCTGGTTCCCAGCCCGCGCTCAATCCACTGAGCTACACCAGCCGGGCAGGATTGTTTTAATTTAATAAGCAGAAGCTGGATGTGAGAAAAATTCCTAGTGAGGGTATCCCTGGAAACAGACCAAGTTCCTTATTTTGAAAAATTTTTAAAAGAAAAGATTTCAAAAAGCAAAATGTCGCATGTCTCTTATTTTAGACATTCCGACATTCACAGAAAGTTAAGAGACACAGAGATTTTGCTGGAATACAATGAGCAACAGACACTGCGAATGGCCCTGAAACCGGCTGGAGGGCGTGGACCAGACTCTTTCACCTCCGCCCTGGCGTTTCTCATCATCTTTAACTTTTGAAATGGCATTCTTACCCAGGGCTCCCTCACAAACAAATACGCCAAGTCTTTCAATTGTACCCAACCTATTTCTCCGACTCCTTCCCACACATAGATCACATTTTTCTACCCTACTCAGGCCTTTATTTTAAACTGCCAAATCACCTGAGTTTAAGAAGTTTCTTTTTCCTGAACGATCACAAGCTGATGGTTAAATGTCCCTCTGGACACAGCTGGTGAACAGAGAAGAAACTGTCTTCTCCCACCGCCGTGTAGCACAAGATGCTGTAACGACACTACTGGGATTTCGGACGGACAGCTGGCCTGGACTGTCCATCCCGGCAGCAAACAGAGCTGATGCTGGCTGCGTCATTTCGTGTGGGGCCACCATTTATTCCACAAGGTGGGCTTTAGTCACAAATGTCGGCTCATAGAAGAGAACAGCCTAGTTAAAATGCACATACAGATTGTGTCCCTCAAGATAGGGAGATGGTGTGATCCCTCTTCAAAAGTAGAGGGCGATTTTCCTAAAGCCATCTTTTTACACGAACACATACTAGGGAAACTTGTTCTCTGTGTGCAGTGGCTGCATCACATTATCTTCCAGGAAACAACCATCTTTTGGGAGCAAACACATGAGGTGTGCGTTGAGAAGGTATCCTCTTGATGTTTTATTAAAGCCATTAAAATGTGGACAACATGGAGGGCTGCTCTGCTGCCTTCTCCTGGCAAGGCCAAGGATCAACAATACACAAAGGCACCCATAAGTGTGCGCCTGTCCCTCCTGTCCCTCTGTGGTTGAATTAGACAGTCCTCTTACGGAGAAAAACCTAGGCGAGAAAGGCATGGGGCCCAACCTATGGAACCTCAAATCTGAAGCAACATGGCACATGATGTGACCCTAAGAGTTGTGTTCTCATGGGATACAATGTCAACAGAGCCCTCAGAGTCAAGCGACCCTGCATCCCCAGTAGGTCACTTAATAAATGCTCCCAAAGGATAAGTGATCTCTCCAGGGTCATCTGGCCAGTAATGGGGCTAGGAGCAGAACATGTTGCATTTTCAAGGGAGTGGCAAAGGAAAACCAGAGTCCTACAGAGGAAAACGGGTTCCAACTGGGCTGGCTTGAATAAAGACAAGTCAGCACGTGTATCCACGACCCAGTCTACGCTTCCACTATCCATCTGTCCATCCATCGCTCACTGTACCAGGCACTCATTACAGATGCACCACTAGATGAGAGATATGTCCCCTTCTCCTGGTGGGGTGTGTGCATGCACGCTAAACAACTAGGGAGATTGTAGACTCAGACAAGTAAACCAGACGGACAATAGAAGGCTGTGGGAGTCTGAAGAGAGGGAAGTCCTGATTGTCACGAAGTACAGAGGGAGGCACGTGACCCAAACTGGGGGTGAGGAGATCAAGGATGGCTTCCCAAAGGAAGTGACATCTAACAGAGACTAGAAGAATGCTAGCTAGGTGAGGCGGGCAAGGAACGTATTCCAGGCAGATGGAACAGCATGTGCAAAAAGGCAGAGCTGAGACAGCATGAGCATTCTAGAACCTGGAGGTCCAGTGGAGCTGGGCTATATGTAGGATTCAGGGGTAGGCAAACCACCAGATAACAGATGAGGCCGGAAAGGAAGGCAGGCCCCAGGCCACACTGGGCCTTGCAGGCCACAGAAGAGGCCTGGACTGCACCCAGAAGGCTATCAGGAGCTGTGGAGAAGTTTAAGCAGTGAGCAGACAGTAATAGATCTGGGTTTGGGTCTGCTCCATCCCAGTAAGCCCCGAGGAAGTTCATTAAAGAGCACTCGTCATTTCTGCCCTCAATGAACTTGCAATGTAAGTGCCTGTCTGCTGCTGCACACTTCACTCACGGTGTCTTGTTACTCTTCTCTCTAGCTTTATGAGGGGAGCATTGCTCCCATATTGCAGGGGAGAAAACAGAGGCGCAGAGAAGAAATTTGACCAAAGACCTGCAGATGGTAAGAGTCAAAGCTGGAATTCAAAGCTTGACTCGCCTGGCTCTGGACTCCCACGTGACCCCGGGCAACGTGACAACTGCGTGACTGGTGACAGCACAAAGCAGCTACAGTAAGGCCGAGGAAATGCGGAGAAGGAAGTGACTGGACGGCAGGGGCGTAAAGCAGAATCAGGAAGTTTCTCCGCGGAGATGGCGTTAGGAAGCCTCCGAGGACGTGAAAATGTTGCAAGTGAGGAGGAAGAGCATTCCTGGCACAGGGCACAGCGAGAGCAGAGGCCTGGAGACAGACCAGCAGAGGACACTTGCACTTGGGGGGGAAGCAGGCAAGGCAGGTTTCTCTGAGCTCCTTGTCCAAGATGATTCAGACTATTAAAATAAATGCGATGGTATCTATCAGGAAAATGAGGCATTTCTCACCTACGGAGCTGGCAAGAATCCAGACGTTTCACAACACGGTTGGGGAGGTCGCGAGAAACAAGCCTCTCAGTCATTGCTGATGGGAGTGCCAAATGGCATGGCCTGCGCCAAAGGCAAATCTGGCCACCACCACCAAAACGAGAAGCATTCACCCTTGATCCAGCCACCCCACTTCGGGGGATCTGTGCCACAGATACAGCTGCACAAGAGAGAAGGAAGCCGGAATAAGCGTTCTCGCTGGGCACCGGTCAGCAGACTGGAAACAAGCGCCCAACGAGAGGGGACTGGCTGAATCGGCTATGGAGCCTCCACACCTTGGAATGCTGCGAGGCTGCCAAAGGGAGGACCACCACGGTGCACGGAGGTGGACATGGAAAAGCATAGAGTGTACACAGGGTGAGGCCAAAGTAGGTTCACAGTTTGAGTACGTGAAACACAGAATGTACTCTTGCATTATGATCGATCAATGTTGGAGTATTTAATATTTGTATTACAACTGTAAACCTGCTGTTGCCCCATCCTGTCTATACAATCAGTAATGATACATATAAAACCAGGAGGAGGAGCTGTGTAGATAGATGGCAACTTTTAAGTAAAATAAAAAGGTGGGAAATAAAGACACATAGTCACGTTTGCTTCTACTTGCCTAACGCAGCAGGTTCTCAACCAAGGACAATTTTGCCCTCCCCCCTACCCCGAGATGTTTTTGACTGTCCTCACTGGGTGGGGGGTTGCTGCTGGAGTGTGAGGCGGAAGAAGTCAGGAATGCTGATGAGTGCCCACCCTGCACAGGACAGTCCCTACAACAAAGAACTACCCAGCCCCCAACGTCAACAGTGCTGAGGTTGAGAAACCCCGGCCTAAAGGAATTACCAAAGGATAAACAAGAAACCTATGTAAGAGATAAGGGAAACAGCTGGGGCGCGAGACTAGGAGAGGTGGAGTAGCAAGATTTCTGTGCACAGCTTATTTTGTAATTTTGCCTGTGAACTAGGCAGACATAGTCACTGTATATACCTGTTTAGCAATTAAGTTTAATTAAGAAAAGAGAAACAGCAGGTTGTGGTGTGCAGGCAATAGGCGGGGCTCCAGGCTGGGACATGGGAGCCTGGGTTTTAGACCCCACTCTCTAAAACTGACGGTGTGTCCCTGTCTCCAGGCCCGGACCTTCTTCTCTGTGACATGAGGCATCGCTGTAAGAAGGAGCTCAAGGCCTCTTCGAAGTCTCCAGTTGCCAGCTGCCCCGCCCCGTGAGGAGTCCAAGGTGACGTGGGCTGAATGAGGGAGGCAGGCATTGCCACCACACACAAACTCAACCTGAGGAAGGCCCAGGTTTTTCTGACTATTTTCTCCAATAATCCCCTTGAAAGACATGAAACATTCTGTTTCCAGACCATGGTGGTTAAAAAATCAAACCACAACGTAAATCTAGAGAGAAAACAGGGACAGCGAGAGGCCCGGAGCTTCCTGCGGACCATGCGGGCTGGGCTGATGTAGGCCACGGGGCAGCCTTCCTGCCAGCCCAGAGAGGAGCCACTACCCAGAACCCCTTTTGTGGGAGAGCGGCCACGTTGCCACCAAAGTATCTACTTTCCCCACCTTGTGTGCACCTGTGGCCAGACATCAGGAGAACGAACTTACCCACGATGGCAGTGCCTACCAAGGACTGAGGGCAAATCTAGCCCACTGCCTGTTTTTGTATGGCCCATGAGCCGAAACTGGCTTTTATATTTTTGAATGGTTGGAGGAGAAAAAAACAACAGCAAAAGAACACTTTTGTGCTGCGAAAACTGTATGAAATTCAACTTTCAGTGTTCCCAGATAAAATGGCATTGGGACATAGCTACACTCATTTATTACCTATTGCCTATGATTGCTTTTGTGATACAGCGGCAGAGGTGAGCAGTTGCAACAGATACTGCGCTGCTTGCAAAGCCTAACACAGGCACCGCCTGGTCCTCCACAGAAAAAGGGCGCCAGCCCTCCAGAGGAGCATCTGCTCTCTCACAGACCTGAGCTTCGCCTCCACCACATGCATTTAATTCTCGCAATGTCCCAAGGAGGTGGCATTGATCTCACTGCAGCCAGAACAGAACAGCCTCAGAGGATCTCAATCACCTGTGCTAACTTCACTCAAAACATCTGAGCACAAAAAAAAAATGGGTCCCAGCACCATGCTAGGTGCTGGGGAATTTAGCAGTAAACAAAATGTACACAGCTTCTGCTTTCAAGGGTTTATATCTCCACGGGGAGAAAGGCTGACACCAAAACAGATGCCTGCGAAGAGGAAAGAGTCACCACTCAGCACAGGGTAGTGTGGGGTTAGAGCCAGCTCTGTTCCCACTGTCCCTGCTTTAAAAAATATATATATATATTTTTATTTTGACTTATAGACTCATAAGCAGTTACAAAAGTTATAGAGAGGTTTTCTGTATCCACCCCCATCTGTTCTCAATAGTAGTGACTTACACAACTAGAGCACTTAATAGTAAACCTTGTACATGGATATGGGCACAGCACACTGAACTGGTCTACAGCGTTTACGTGGATTTCTCCCATTTTTGAACGTATACGAGGTCTGCCTGGAAAAAGCCCAGCCATTGTTAACACAATGAGAATGGTTTGCGCAAATTCGATGTGACCTGGCAGCCAAGGAGAGTGGACTGGAATGCACATGTGTAAACAGTGATGCCTTCACTGTGCTAGTCAGTGGGGGCTTTAGACGCTGTGAGTGAGCATGTGTGCTGTGTGGCTGTCACATTCAAAATGACAGAGAGTAGAGCAATGAGTCTGCATCAAATTGTGCATTAAGCTTGAACGTTCCTCCTTGGAAACTATTGGGATGATTCAGAAGGCCGCAGCTATGGGCACCTCGTGATTGGCAGCTTCATCATAACAATGCGCCCACTCACACATCACATCTCGTGCAGAGTTTTTTAGTGAAACATCAAATCAACCAGGTGACTCAGTCTCCATACAGCCTAGATTTGGTATCCTGCAACTTTGGGCTTTTCTCAAAACTAAAATCACCTTTGAAAGCGAAGATATTTCGGACCATCGATGAGATTCAGGAAAATACAACAGGGCAGCTGATGGTGACTGGGAGAGCTGTGTGAGGTCCCAAGGTGCCTACTTTGAAGGGGACTGAAGTGTCACTGTCCTATGTGCAATGTTTCTTCTATCTTGTATCTTCGTCAATGAATATGGCCGGATACCTTTTAGACAGACCTTGTATATTTAAGTGTAATGCTGTGCAAGGCCTCTGCTTTTTATGTCTATGTTACATAACTTCAGAATGGAGCAGCTCCAGTGTGTACCCACTGCTGTCCCGGAAGCTGTAATGTCTAGGAGCCATTCCCCATCCTCCCTAGGGTTCTCAGCTTTACTCTTGGATCAGGTCCGCTGGTCGGAAGGTACACATCTAGATTGTGTTGCCTGGGATCTTTGAGACTCTCCTCCACGAAACTGCCCTTTGGTGTCAGGCCTTCAACTTCCCCTCAACGAGGAAAGGCCAGACGCATCTTGCACCTGACGTTTCTTGAGGACAAGCTCTAGGACACCGCGCCACCTCTCTCACACAATCACCCGCGTGAGAGCTCTCCAGACCGAGCCAGGAAAAAACGAAAACAAAAAACACACAAGAAAACTCCTCTCCCTCAATTGATTGGCTTCTTTTTTCCCTTCCAGTAAGGGGAACCATAACACCATTCATTCATTCAATGAAATATTAATTGAGTCTCTCCTGTCCTCCAGCTACCGGAGTATGGAGATGAACAGACACAGTTCATGGCCTCTGTGTGCTGTGATCGCAGGCCAGTGGTGGGGAGAGACACGCGTCATCTAGAGGGTCTACTAAAAGTCCTCTATCTGCTTTCAAAATGATGCTGTAGAGTCAGTTACTTAGATGTTTCAATAAAAAACACAGTGTGACGGCGAAGGGAAAAGCTGAGAGTGATATGGAAGGTACCGCGGCCGCAGGGGGCAGCGCCCCCAGCCCATTCCCTGGGCACTCGGCTGGCACAATACGCAGGGCTGCACGGACCCTCCACCACAGGCCTGTCCTGGCCTGCAGGGATCTCCTCCTTCCTTCCTCCCGTTCTCTCAGGCTAGCTTCCCCCCACCCATTTCTATTTGTTAAATCTAACTGGGGGGTTCTGTGTACCCATAAAGCTACTTCAATCCCTTTTTAGGAAGAAATGGCTTATGAATAAAACACCCAGTGACTATTAACCAGTGGGGTTTCAGAAAAGACACCAACGGCACGTCGACAATCCACAGCATCATGCTCTGGCCCTAAACTAAGGGTGTCTTCGAGTCTCTGCACGCGGTGCCTTCATTTCTTCGATATTCCTCCTCAGGGCCCCTCTGAAACCTCAGTCCTCAAAGTGGGGTGTGTGTGGACGTGTGTGAAACAGGTTGAAGATGTTTTTGGTGTCCAGATAAATCCCAGAAACCAGAGACGGTAAATACCCTGTGATGGGGGGAGAGCCCACACCATGGTCACGGCCTGGCTTGAAATGCCAAGTGCCCCGAGGACAGTGGCACCGAGGTAAACTCCCCCAAAACCACTCCGCATGGGCCGGTGGGAGCACCAGGAAGAAAGCTAACTCCCCGACCACGTGCCAGTCACTGCCCTCCACCCAGCGGGGCGGGGCCTTGCCTCGGCAGGTCTGTGCATTCCCCAGAGGGCACAGCAAGCCAACGCCAGCTGCAGTCCCCCCCCCGCCCCCCCGGGACCAGCAGTGTGTCAGCCACTCGGGAAGAGCTTAAGAGATCGTGGCTCAGTCGGAAAAGAAGAAATTCTAATGGCCTTTCCCCACTTAGAGCCACTGAGCGAAGTTGGCCTCGGTGCCATGCAGATGTCGCAGACAAAACACAGACTGGCCCGCGATGGGAAAAGGGAAAAGGGCAGTGGTAACAAGAGTCGGAGCAAGCCCGCGATGACCTCGTGCTGCCCCACAGCTTGGGCCAAGGCCGTGTTTCTCCACCTTTTTCATTATTGCCTCCCACGCCCGAAGAAACTTTGTGAAGAAGTTTTTCTTAATGCCACCTCCCCACCCCACTGCTCCTTCCATGAAAAAAATTTTGTCTTTTAACAAACATTGATTTAGTGCCTATTACATAGAAGGAGCTATTTTAGTCCTGAGGATAGAGTAATGACCAATACAGCCTCTATTCTCACACAGCTCACATTCTAGTGGGAGCATCAAAACAAACAAACAAACAAACAAACAAAAAGGAATACGTATGTCGGACTGTCAAGTGGAGAGCGATGTTCCGGAGAAAAATAAGGCAGGCACAAGGAAGCGGGAGTGGCTGGAGCAGCTGACCCAGGAGGGGAGCGGGACACGGGTTCCGTGGATTGAACAGACTCTGGCTCTTACTCCGAATGACATGGCCAGTGGCACACATGACACATCCGTGCAGGACATCTGGCTGCTCCTTTGAGAACAAACTTCGGGGGGGGTGGGGAGTAGGAGTAGACGCAGGGAGACCGGTTGTGAGGATGCTACTTTGGCCGAGGGTGGTGAGAACTAATAACATTCTGGGTAGAATTTTTGAATTTTTTCCTAATGTAGCCAAATCAGCATAATCACAACTAAAAAAAAAATTAACAATAATTACTTAATATCAATACTTAGTCAACATGCACATATTACTGATTATAATTTTTTTCAGCATTTGTTTAAATCAGTACCCAAATAAGGCCCATATACAGGGTGGGGCAAATGCAGGTTTACGGTTGTGAGTACATGAAACACAGAGTTTATTCTTGTATGATTGCTTATTAATTATTGTATGATTTTCCACATGAACAACTGTAACAAACCTACTTTTGCACTGCACCCACTCTGCACTGCAACTGGTTGACATTTATCTTTTAAGTCCCTCTTCATCTATGGGTTTCTCCTCTTACTCTTTTCTTCTTCCTTTAAAATCTTTTTTTTTTTTGAGAAATTGGGACATTTGTCGTATAGACACAGTCTGTATTTTGCTGACTACATTCACATGGATTCTTTTAACATGTTTCTCTGTCCCATTTTTCCCCAAAATTGGTACTTAGTGCTGAGTTGCCTATGAGACATACAAGGAGAAATGGCGTGTCAGCATATTCAAATCTCGGATTCAGGGGAGAAGTCTCGGCTGGAGGGAGAAATTGGGAGTCACAGACAGAGTTTAAAGCCATGATACTGGATGGCTAAGGGAAGGAGGTCAGACAGATGAGAGAAACATTTGAGGGCTGAGTCCTAGCACCCCACGTTTAGAGCTGGGAGATGAGGAGGTACCAGGAAAAGAGATGAGGAGCCCACCCAGAGAGATAAGAGAGGACAAATTTAAGACGACTTCAAAGTCAATAAAAGAAGGTATTTAAGGGGGAGAGAGGTCAACTATACCAATGTTGACCACAGGTTCAATAAGATGAGGACTGAAAGTTTACTACTGGATTTGGCAAAGGGGACACCACTGGTGACCTTGAGTGGGTGGGGTGGGGGTGGGGGAGTGATAGGCTGATTGGAGTAAGTTCAAGAATAAGTGGGCCATGACTGGTGTGGCTTGGTTGGGCATCATCCTACAAAGCAAAAAGTCACTGGTTCAATTCCCAGTCAGGGTACACGCCTGGATTGCAAGTTCTCTCTCACATTGATGTTTCTTTCCCTCTCTTTCTCCCTTCTTTCCCCTCTCTCAAATAAATAAATACATAAATAAATAAATTTTCTAAAAAAGAATAAATGAGAAGAGAGGAATTGAGTCAGGAAATAAAACAACAAGTTTTTCAAGATATTTTGCTGCAAAGGGAAACAGCAAAAAGAAGTATGTGATCTTGGGGGAAATTTGTTTTTGCTTTTAAGAGGGCATCTACCATATGGCATATTCTCCTTGTGTAATTTTAATGCCACAGATAAACTGTACATCTATTTATATACTACATGTGTGCGTATATATCTATATATAGATGTATATAATTGGCCAAAAAGTCCATTCAGTTTTTTTCTGTAGGATGGCTCTAGTAGCGCTTCATTGTCTTTAACTTCATTCAAAACAATTTTGTTAGACTGTGTTGTGACAGCTGTCATATCAGTGTGCATCTAAAAAACATCAACACTGGTGAAGTTTTGTGTAGCGATTTTATTTATTTATTTATTTATTATTTTTTTTTTAAAGATTTTATTTCTTTATTTTCAGAGAGAGGAGAAGGGAGGGAGAAAGAGCAATGTATCGTTGCCTCTCACATGGTCCTCACTGGGGACCTGGCCCGCAACCCAGGCATGTGCCCCAACTGGGAATCAAACCGGGACTCTCTGGTTCCCAGCCCGCGCTCAATCCACTGAGCTACACCAGCCGGGCTGTGTAGCAATTTTAATATTGAAGATGGAAGAAAATATGCAACTGTTTTGGTATACTATGCTTTATTATTTCAAGAAAGGTAAAAATCCACCTGAAACACAAAAAAAGATGTGTGAAGTGTACGGAGAAGGTGCTGTGACTGACTGAATGGTGTCAAAAGTGGTTTGCGAAGTTCAATGCTAGAGATTTCTCTCCGAACGATGCTCCGCGGGATAGACCAGTTGAAGTTGATAGTGATCAAATCGAGACATTAGTTGAAAAGAATCAACGTTATACCAGGCAGGAGACAGCTGACATCCTCAAAATATCCAAATCAATCAAGTTATTGATGAAAATGACAAATATATCTTATTTTACAGAATAAGCTAAACGGACTTTTTGGCCAACCCAATAGGTATTTTACACATAAAAAGAGTAAGTTTTCTGTCCCCCTCCCGCACCAGTTTTGCTCCCTTGCACTCAAGATAATCTCTGCTGAGATTCCATGTACTAAAGTAACCAAAACATTGCAAGAAAAGAGGAAAATCTAGCTACCCGGCTCTCCTACTGTCAGTGTGAAATGAGTTCTTCCGTTGGCCACAGGAAGAAGAGTTTTCAGGTATGGGCACTGGTGGTGTCCCGGGGAAAACAGTGAGCTGACAGCTGAATTTGTACTTCTACGCAAAACCCTGCCACAGGACATTCTGACTGCCATCACGGAAGCACCAGACCTCAGAGTTTTCCACATACACAGACCGGGGTTCCAGGACCAGTCACTCCAGAAACAGCTGAGGGCAATGAATTAAAAGCTTACCACTTGAAGTCAGAAAGACTCGGTTTGACCCTACCTCTGCCACTTCCTGGTGGTGACGTTAGGTCACCAACCTTTTTTAGCCTCAGTTACCTTCTCTGTTAAGTTGGATAGGGGTAGTTCTAAATACAGCAGGCACGTGTTTGTACCTGTTTTCTCTCTCCTTGGAGACCTATTTGTTCTACAATGTAATTTGAGTAGAGCTGACTCCAACCCTTGGTACCAGAAGAAGACAGGTGACAGAAGTGTGGCCAGTGTACTCCACCTTCCTGGCCTTAGTGACTGCAATGGCCAAATGACCCAAGCCAGGCGAGAGAGGGACCTCCTCCAGCATTTTGCTACCACTATGAAGAAATAGATTCGTGTCCTTTTCTTTTCCCCTGGAATCAGCAGACTGTAAAGATAATACAGAACTGTGGGTGGCATCTTTCTTATGCAGCCAATCAACGTATCTCTCTCACATCAATGTATCTCTCTCTCTCTCTCTCGCCCCTCCCTCCCTCTTCCTCTCTCTCTAGAAGCAGTGAAAAAAATGTCCTGGAGTAAGGATAAAATAAATAAATAAAAAGGCCATGACTAATACACTAGGTCGCTGTGGGATATTAAAAATAATGTTTATAAAAGTTCTGGAAAATGTCTTTTTCTGAACAAACACTCAGTCAATGGTACTGATCATTAGTCTGTTATGGTCCAAGTGCTTTGCCAGGCATTAAGTATATAAAGGTAAGTAAACAGAAAGATATTACATAAAATTACCCGTGTATGTATTAGGATGAGACAAAGAAGAAAGAACTCAATTTGGGAAAGGAAGGAGGGGGCTGAGTTATCCTGAAAAGGAGTTTGCCAGGCCTGAAAAGGAGGGAAGGGAATTCTAAACAGAGGCAACAGAAAGAATAAAGGCATGCAGTATATTGAAAGAGATTACGAGGACATAGCTGAGAATGCCACTCCAAATGTCTATAGAAGCAGGCAGGTAATATAAATGAAGGATGCACATCAGATACAATGCAGCGAATGACAATGACTCTCGGCCTCAGTCCTGAGAAGACAAGAGAGAGCCCAGGACTGCAGCAAAAAGCTGAGTGCAAGGCCACTTAGAGTACTAGTGGTCCATACTACCTACTCTCACCTTCTGTCTTTAGTAAGAACTGGTTTTACCTATTCACATGGCCATCCAGATGGAGACCATGCATGCCCACCTTATCTGCAGCCAAATGTGGCCACAACAGTAGGTTTTGGCCAACAGACTGTGAGATAAAATGATACATGGAACTTCCAGGCTGGATCCTGATGGAGTGCATCCTCCACTTCCCCTTCCTATTACAGACTGGAGCGGACGTGATGGTAGGAAACAGATCAGCATCTGGGACCACAAGACGGAACCCACTGCAGAGGAGGGAGAAAAACAGGACAGAAGCAGCTGCATCTCTGGCACTATGGAGCCGTCATAACTTTCCTGGGCAGCGACTGCTTGACTGCCAAATGAGAGAAAAATAGGTTTGCCTGGTTTAAAGCTACTTATTTTGGTCTTTGTCACAAGAGTCAAACATGTATCTTGACCAACGCTCTTACATGCATATGGCGGCTATTTCTTGGCTCCGGAGGGTTACTGCCACGAGGGAATGTGGGCCCAGTGTTGTGCATTTGCCCAGTTCTCTGAGAACATGGAAATCTAGAGTTTCTCATACTATCTGACTTCTACATATTGACAACTAATTCTGATTTTTGCACTATGAAGGCCAACAAAACCAGTCTGGGGACCGGTCTCATTTCTGTTCCACAGGCTTCTCTGAAACCAAGACTTTTCACTAGGACAACTAAAATAATTTAGGGTGGTAACAGTGATGAGATATCCAGAGTCCTACAAGTTTGCGCAACAAAAGACAGTCCCCCAAACTCTCATCACCCTCAAATACGGCGTCCAGGGCAGCTCCACACCCCCAGAGAACTGACTGCCAGCCCATGAGTCAGCAGCCGAGACAGCCATGGAGTCTGACCTTGCCAGCTGCCTCACTACATGAGCCTCCCTGGGTACCAATGGCCTTTACCAGGGTGAACGCTGTCCCTTTCTTTCTTCTCTTCCCCCTCCTTTATAAGATCAAACAATTTCTCATGAGATGGGATGGACAACAGTATCATGGAAGAGTCACCCATTTAGGCAAAAAAAAAAAAAAAAAAAAAAAAATCAAAGGTGAAAAAGGCATCCCCTAGTTTCATAAGTCTGGTAGCCTCACCAAACAAGTTCACCCAGACAAATAGCTCCTTGGAGGAGTGGGAGGTGGCCTAAGATACAGGGGATGCAACATCCAATGCTCATTTAACGGGACCCACTGACGAGACAGATGATAGAAAAAAACCCTAAGTGGCATCGGCACTGTGCAGAGCCCCAGCTTAAACTCACTTCTAAACAGCAAGAACCCAACCTCAGCAAAGCCCATTTTTCACCTCTGGAATTCAGGGGAAAGGTCTACATAAAAGTCCACGGTTAGCCACAGGCAATATCCTAATTGCTAGCAGGGCAGTAACTCCAGCAAGGTGTTGCTCATACAGGTTCGAACCACGTGCTATGCTCACAAGACGATGTAAAGATAAGGGAAATGCCATGGCATTACTGTTGCACAAGCAGCACAGTGAGCAGAATAAAAACAGTCACGTTATAGAAACAGAAGTTCCTATTTTCCACATCGTTCTGCCGTCTAAGGGGCTGGTCCTTAGTTCGGCATGGAGCTTTGTTCTGTGGGACCCTCGCTGGGTTAGGATATCCAAATTTGAAGGCAGGAGCTGCAGAGAGTTTCTCTCCACACAGAGGGAGAAGGATTTGGAGGTGAAGAGCATGAGTCATCCAAGAGGGAAGGAGACAGAGCAAAACAAGGTGGGGAGGAGAACGGTGTGGGAGGTCTGCGTGCGCTCGCCAAGAACCTCTGCCCCCATCATTGGGCAGTACCTAAAACCAACCCAACACTCAGGCAGGTGGGCTTCTTATGGACACTGGAGATGGGCAGGAACAAAGGGTAGAGGTGAGGGGTGAGAAGACCAACAGTGCTGGCTCTCTGCAAATTAAAGATAAATGGGAGGCCTTTCATCTCCTCGAACAAGGATGCTGAGATCCTGAGTGACATCACTAATACCCTCAAAGGGAGTCCCCTATGACACCTGGGTAAGACCACCTTCCCCCGAACAAGTGTTAGGGGTTCTTACTGTGCCACTGTGCTAAACAATTTCCACAAATTTGTACTTAATTTTTCAATTATCTCAAGATGCAGGTATTATCAGATATATTTTACAGACAGCTTTAAAAGGTTAAATATTCTGTTCGCCATCAGAAAGCTAATAGCAGCCAGGGCAAGACTGAGAGCCAGATCTGTTTGACTACAAATTCTGTCATTTCAGCTCAGAAGTGTGCCCATATTTAGCTTTCAGAAAAGGGATTCAGGTTAGATTCACGAATCGCGAGCCACGCCAACACCCTGTGCCTCCTGACGGGCCACGCTGATAAGGCCCTTACTTCGGTAGTACTCCTGACAACATAACCTGAATCTCCGCCTAAGGGAACATCGGGCAAGCCCAATTTGTGGAGCATTCCGCAAAACGCCTCCCCTGGACTCTTCAAAACCGTCAAGGTCCTGAAAGGCACAGGAAGACTGAGGAGCTGCTCCAGGTTGAAGAACACCAAAGAGACATGACAACTAAACACAACGTGTGACCCTGGGACTACATCTCAGGGAAGACGTGAATATAAAGGGCGGCATTGGGACTCTTGGTAAAATCTGAGTACAAACTGTATTAGTATCAAGGATAAATTTCTTGAACTTGATGGTTACACTGTAGTTATATAGAATATTCTTCTCCTTGGGAGATGTATGCGACAATGCCTGGGGTATTTGGGGTTATGATGTTTGTAACATACTCTTGAACGATCCCACAAAAATACTACGTAGACAGACAGGGAGACAGCAAGGATGAAGCAGGATATTTACATTTGAGAAATCACAGTGAAGGAAGTTCATGACACCATTCTTAAAATTTTCCTTAGCAACTTGAATGTTTTTGAATTAAAAAAGTTAAAGGATTCCGCCTTCAATTTCTGGTGATATGACAGGCTGGGTATTCTCCCAAATGAAACAAATATGGATAAAACAGAAAACATTTTAAAGCATGTGGCTGAGCTGGCATGAAAAGAAGGAATCATAAGAGGCCCAAAATAAAATAAAACGGGAGTCCTGGGGAGCAGCTGAATGCCAAAGCCAGTTTTCGTGCTGAGAGTTTGTTGAACCTCTCGAGGACACTGAGCTCCATCGTTTTTTAAAAAGGCTTTTTTTGAGGTCTAATTCACATATTATAAAATTCATCCTTTTAAAGTGCACAATTCAGTGATTCTTAGTGTATTCACAGAGCTGTACAGCCATTACCACGATCTAATTTCAGAACACTTCACCACCTCCAAAAGAACCCCCTGTGCCCATTAGCAGTCACCGCTAGTCCTGAGTCTCCCCCAACTCCCCGGCAACCACTAATCTACCTCTGTTTCTACGGAGTTGCCTATTCTGGGCACTTCCTACAAATGGAATCCTATTAATATGTGGCCTTTTGTAATTGGCTGCTTTCACTTAGCATAATGTTTTCAATTGTTCTCCATGCTATAGCACCTATCAGTACTTTATCCATTTTTATTGCCAAAAAATAAATTACTGTATAGGTATATCCCATTTCGTCTACCCATTCATCAGCTGGTGGGCATCTGAGTTGTTTTCACCTTTTGACTATTATGAATAATGCTACTATAAACATGGATGTACAATTTGTGTGTGTGTAGAAACGTTTCATTACATTTTGGGGGTATATATCTAGGAAGGGAATTGCTGGGTCACATGTTAACTTTGTTTTCCCTTTTGAGGAATTACCCCATTGTTTTCTGAAGTAGACACACCATTTTACAACCTAACATCAACACATGAGGGTTCCAAAGTCCCCACATCCTCACCAAGACCTGCTACTGTCTAGCGTTTTCATTATAGCTATCCCACTGGCTGTGAAGTGGTTTGTCATTGTGCTTTTGATTTGCATTTCCCAACAGACAATGATATAGAGCATCTCTTCATGTCTTTATTGGTCATTCATATATTTTCTTTGAAAAACTGCTATTCAGGGTGAACACCTAAGGCTCCACCCCTTACAGTAACAGGCGCACCGAGAAAAAAAATGGCCCAAATGAAAGAACACATCAAAGCTCCAGAAAAAAATACAACTAAGTGATGAAGAGATAGCCAACCTATCAGATGCACAGTTCAAAGCACTGGTAATCAGGATGCTCACAGGATTTGATGAAAAATTGTTGCAATTACTTAAACAAATCAAGGACAATATAAAGGAAATGAGGGGAAATCTGCAGGGGACCAATAGGGATGAGAAGGAAACTGGGACTCAAATCAACGGAGTGGACCAGCAGAAAGAAAAAAATATCCAAACAGAAAAGTATGAAGAAACAAGAATTCAAAAAACTGAGGAGAGGCTTAGGAACCTCCAGGACATCTTTAAACATCCCAACATCTGAGTCATAGGGGTGCCAGAAGGAGAAGAGGAAGACCAAGGGATTGAAAACTTATTTGAACAAATAATAAAGGAGAACTTCCCCAAGCTGGTGAAGGAAATAGACTTTCAGGAAGTCCAGGAAGCTCAGAGAGTCCCAAAGAAGTTGTACCCAAAGAGGAACATACCACGACACATCATCATTACATTACCCAAGATTAAAAATAAGGAGAGAATCCTAGAAGCAGCAAGAGAAAAGGAGACAGTTACCTACAAAGGAATTCCCATAAGACTGTCAGCTGATTTCTCAAAAGAGACCTTGCAGGCAAGAAGAGGCTGGAGAGAAGTATTCCAAGTCATGAAAGGCAATGACCTACATCCAAGAATACTCTATCCAGCTAAACTCTCATTTAGAATGGAAGGGCAGATAAAGTGCTTCTCAGATAAGGTTAAGTTCAAGGAGTTCATCATCACCCAGCCTTTATTGTATGAAGTCTTAAAGGGATTTTTATAAGAACA